>SNQJ01S0065853.1:73857-87161 GCA_010110895.2 Picea sitchensis | reverse complement strand
CTGCATCATA
This sequence comes from Picea sitchensis, assembly GCA_010110895.2. Lineage (NCBI taxonomy): Eukaryota > Viridiplantae > Streptophyta > Pinopsida > Pinales > Pinaceae > Picea > Picea sitchensis. The sequence continues at coordinate 87,151 of SNQJ01S0065853.1, read as the reverse complement.
CCACCATCTAGCAATGCATTCCCAAGCAGCCTCCTTCTCTATCTTCTTCCATTTAGCATCAAGGGTGGGTTGAGAACTAGGGGTGGTGCGGGGTACAAAGAAAGAGTCAAGCCCTTTATGTGCCCTCTTCAAACTTGATGCACTAGGGCTAGAAACATGTTCATCTCTATGTCCCAGTCCGACAAGAAAACTGGAGGATTATTCAAAACTAGGAATATGACCTTCAAGGTCATTGTGAAAAACATCGTTAATTTGACTTTTCCCTATGTCTTTTTTAATCTTCTTGTTCTTGGCTTTTTCTACTTGGAAGGATTCAAGAAGACCTTGCATCTTCTCTTTTAGTTCAACAGAGACGCTTGAGCAACGTTCTACTTGGCCTCTTTCATGTGCTAGGTGTTGTTTTATCCTATGGATACCGCCACTTTTAACTGTCTTACCACAATAGTTGCAAGCTTTTTTCCCCTCTTCATTCAGATGGCAATGAATCCATACTGGATCTCTCTTGTCTTTAGGGGCCATGGCCATTTTTACAGCAACAAACGAAATTCTGCAAATAAAACCCTAGGATTTCTTAATTACTAGGAAAAAACCAGCAATTTTAAAGAGAAAAAGAGAAGAAGAAGAACAACCTTGACATACCTTCACAAGCCTTCGGAATATGGAGAAGAAGTACAACTCCTAACAACAGAAAAAACCAAAGTTATTGGATTTGGCCAAACTGCTCATCGGATCCGGATCCAGATCCGATTCGCACAAGAACCGTGGATTCACAGATCCGTACCGGAACTGTCGGGATTCGGTCCAAAATTTATAGGATCTGGATCCGACTACCTGAGATTCGTTTCTAGTTAATGGATTCACATGAAAAATAAAGGGAAATGGTTCCCTTAAAATCGCGGGTAATGGATAAAGATAAACTACTAATTAGTAATTTCCCCTCATTTCGTCCTAGGAATCGGTTCCTCCAAAGGGAACCGTTTCCCTTAAAATCGCGGGTAATGGATAAAGATAAACTACTAATTAGTAATTTCCCCTCATTTCGTCCATAATTTCATCGAACAACTCCAAGAGCTGGAGCAATATCTGCAGATTAATCTATAGGTAAGTCGTGACTCATCTCGGTTTATTTTTAATATTTAAATTTTTATATGTTTATAAATTAGAAATGGCCTGCTGTGTATTCTTGTGGGCATACACAACAGTCTCACTGCTGTGTATGAGTCCACTGTGTATGCCCACGGGCGTACATAGTGGGCTCATACACAACAGTGACACTACTGTGTATGCCCACGGGACTATATAGCAGGCCCGAATTCCCCTCTTCTCTGTTAAATTTTGAGCTTGATTTCTTATGCGGATTAATTCTTTGAATTCTTCAACATTTTGATTCCAGATTAGTACATTTCAACAATATAAAATCATAACTGAATAGCAATAATCATGTAGATACGTAAGCATGCACATCAACAACACATATACCCTGGGGAAACCCTGTACAGGGAGAAAAACCCCAGCAAACAATATTCCTTTATTGCATTAATAATGTAAGATCATTTACAAACATCCACCATGAAAACTCTGCTCTTAAAGAGCTTTCCAAGTTGACTCTGACCCGACAGAGAACTAAGAGACCTTGCTGATATAGATGTATCCTAGTTGCTTTCAAAGACTGAGATATATCAGCTTTTATATGGGCTGTTGAAACTGCCTCTAATTGACTGATATGCGCCTCTATATGTTGATCTATAACACTGATATGGCTGCTTCTTTAGCGCTAATATGTACTTCTGTACAACACTGTTATGCTGCCTCTGTATGCTGTCTCTACAACACTGTTTGCTGCCTCTATATGCGCCTCTACAGCACTGGTATGCTGCCTATGTGTAGCAGCCTTTAATGGACTGATATTCGCCTCTATATAGAAGCCTTTAATGCTTCACCTTTACCCTGCATAGCAATTGTGTAGAGGAGAGGGGATCGACCTCTGCTTATAAAAGAATGGAGGAGAAGTGGAGAGGGCTTGAAATAGAGGTGTGAAAGAATGCTTGACTTAACTCAGCATTACACTTTAGTTCGAAAATAGAACTAGACTTGAGACTTCAGTTACAACTCAGCATTACACTTTAGTTCGAAAATAGAACTAGACTTGAGGCTTCAGTTACAACTCAGCATTACACTTTAGTTCGAAAATAGAACTAGACTTGAGACTTCAGTTGCAACTCGACTTTTTACAGGGTAATTTGAATTTCTCTTCATGGTGGATAATGTTACACATACCAATGCACTAGATCAATAGAATTTCTCATGGTGGATAATGCCACACGGCTAAACGACTAGATCAATAGCATTTATAATTACTCTGCAATATTAGGGAATATCATCTGTTTCCTAGTCTACAGGAATTTTGTGAGATTCAACCTAACTTTTGCTAGATGCCCTTACTTTTCCCTCATGGCTCAAGGCTCTGACTTAGGCTCAGCTAGAGGCTGAACGCTCCCTGACTTTTTGCATTAGTTTGTCTATGCTCATAGAGGCTGTATGTTCCCCCTGTATTTTGCACTAGATTGTCTATGATCATAGATGTTGTATGTTCCCCTTGACTTTGCATTAGACTTACATAGCATCCTGGATGCCCCACTTTTGGCTCTGACTCACGAGGCTGTGTTCCCCCGGCTTTGTCACACTCGTTGTAGATCAAGCCCCCTGGCTTTTGTCAATACCTCACAAGACTGGTTGATTCTCCAAATCTCCCTGGCTAGCCTCAGGGTGGCCCATATGGCCTCTCATTGGAGAATGACTGTCGATGCTACCAAATTTAACATTCTCAACAATTTGCAAATGTATAAATAATAACACAGTATAACATGCATGTGTATGCCAGCAGGCATGCACAACAGGGGCCCTGTTGTGCATGCCTACTGGCATACACAATGTAGCCTAGTGTAGCTTGTGTATGCCAACAAACCCCCTCCATTTTTTTGAAACCACACAGTTTTTGAAGAATGTTTTTTTAAAGTTTGATTGCTTGCCATGTGTAGCAACATACACTATCAGAGAAGTATTTTTTGGTTTTATAAACACCAACAGGCAGTGATGGCTTTCCGTCATGTAGTTCAGTCTGGGCATGGAGGTCGTAGTGGGAGGAGTGGTGGAGGGAGAGGAACTAGAACTTCAGAAATCCGTGAGGGCAATGAAGAGCAAAATTTCCCTGTTGATTCTCCCCTCTAGAGGTATGTGACCAAGATTGGGAAGAAAGAGAAGAACACCGGTGGCAGCTGCTTGTGGAATTGCAACATGTGCAAAAAAATGTTACAAGGTCATACACGAGGGTTAAGGCCCATTTTCTTTGGCTGGAAGGTGATAATGGAGTTTCACCATTGCAAAAAAATCGACCAAAAGGATGTGGATAGATTTCAAGCAGAGCAAGATGTTGTAGATTTGGCCAAGGAGGAAAGGAGGAGTGGCCGACAGAAACCTATCTCAAAAAGAACAAATGAAGTTCCCTTGATTGTTGAAGAAATTCACAAGAGACAAAACTTTGGAACCTTGGTCAAAATGTTTGACATGGGTGGAAGGGATGAAATGGATAACAGAGTTGCAAGAGCTATATATGCATGTGGAATACCCTTCAATGTAGTGTGGTCTCCATATTGGAAAGACATGCTTAGGGCAGTGAATGATACCCCTAAGGGTTATGTAGGGCCAAACTTTGAGAAAGTGCACACTATTCTTCTACGAAAGGAAGAATTGATGGTGCAAAAAATATTGGAACCGGTTCGTTCTTGTTGGAGTGGCAATGGTGTCTCTATTATCTCTGAGGGTTGGACTGATACAACCAATAGGCCATTGGTAAACATTATTGTAATGTCTCCTTCAGGCCCGTACTTCTTGAGGGCAATAGATGTTTCTGGGGAGGAGAAGAATGTTGATTGAAGAAATCTGCAAGAGAAAAAACTTTGGAACCTTGGTCAAAATGTTTGACATGGGTGGAAGGGATGAGACAGATAACAGAGTTGCAAGAGCTATATGTGCATGTGGAATACCCTTCAATGTAGTGTTGTCTCCATATTGGCAAGACATGCTTAGGGCAGTGAATGATGCCCCTAAGGGTTATGTATGGCCAAACTTTGAGAAAGTGTTCACTATTCTTCTACGGAAGGAAAAATTGACGGTGGAGAAAATATTGGAACAGATTCCTTCTTGTTGGAGTGGCAATGATGGTTGGACTGATACAACCAATAGGCCATTGGTAAACATTATTGTACTGTCTCCTTCAGGCCCGTACTTCTTGAGGGCAATAGATGCTTCTCGGGAGGAGAAGAATGCTGATTGGATTGCTGGAAAAATTGTAGAAGCAATTGAACTTGTGGGCCCTTCAAATGTTGTGCAAGTCATCAGAGATAATGCACGTTCATGCAAAGCAGCTGGGGGAATTATTGAGGGATTGTATGAAAATGTATTTTGGACACCCTGTGTTGTGCATAGTTTAAATCTTGCTTTTAAATCCATTGTTGCTGAAGTTGAATGGATGAAAAAACTATGTGAAGAAGCAAGGGAAGTTCAGATTTTTATCACTAACCATCAACATGCACAAACCATGTATAAGGAATTTGCCAAACTCCAACTTCTGAAGGTTGGAGAAACTAGGTTTGCATCACATTGTATTATGATAAGGCGGTTAGTAGACATGAGGGAAACTTCGTCATCCATGGTTGTTAATCCACGGTGGCAAACATGGAAACAAAGCAACACTGAAAAAGCAATCCAGGTGAGAGGTACCATTCTTGATGAGGCTTGGTGGGATCAAGCTGAGAGTTTTGTTTCCATAATGGAGCCACTTGTTGATTTGTTGAAACTCTGTGATTTAGAAGTACCGTTGTTGGGTGACATCTATGAGGGAATTGACCGTATGTTGGAAATAATTCAAGAACTTCTTGAAGACAAGGACCCTCTTTTGCTTGGCACCATAAAGGACATACTCATTAGTAGATGGAACAAATACAATACCCCTCTACATGCTTTAGCCTATGCCTTAAACCCAAAGTACTATGATGAGGCATACTTGGCTAAATTTGGGGGTAGGAGGAAGGCCCCAAACAAAGACAATGAGGTGGCCAATGGTTTTAGAACAACAATTCCAAAGATTTGCTYTGATCCGATAGAGCTTGCAGAGCTAAAGAACCAATTTACATCATTCATCACAGGGAGTGGTGCATTTGGAAATGTAAATGCACTTGCTGATAGGGGAAAATTGACACCTATTTCATGGTGGGGATATTATGGTGTTGAAACTCCAGAGTTACAAACTCTTGCATCTAGAGTTCTTTCACAGGTTTGCAGCTCTTCAGCAACAAAGAGAAATTGGAGCACTTACGGGTCCATCCATTCGGTCAAGAGAAACAGATTTCAATCAGCAAAGGCCGAAGATCTTGTGTACATTCACTCAAATCTCCGCCTCATCTCTCGATCGAGGCCAAATTATAACGAGGGTCCTTCGAAGCTATGGGATGTGAATCCTACTGATGCAAACTTGGATACCCCTGAGTGCCTGATGGATAACCTCTCTTTGGCTAGTCCTTTAGATCCTTTTGCTGTTGGAGATTTAGATGAGGCATCCATGCCTAGGTCTAGCTTAGTTATAGCAGGTTCTTCTGCCTCTGTTGTTGGTGGGCAGTTTGGTAGTACTAGTCGTGTTGCATCTTCTTCCTGTGCCGCTTCATATCGTCAGTATGGGGAATTAGGTGCCATTCCATTGGAGGATGTGGAGGACGATGACTATCTATCAGATTAGTCTATCTCACTCTAGATTTTCATATTTTCAGTTTTTCATTTATGATTTTCATTTCATTGTTTCATACTATGATACTTGTGGTCCATGGAGCTTTCTGGATAAGCTCAGTTTTTGTTATTTTGAAGAATTCTAGTCTTGACTCTTGACTCTTTAATATTTATCATTTGAAATTTTGATATGATGATCTGAATATCACATATGATATTATGGGCCTTAGTTGACTCATTTGATTCTTGATACGATGATACGATGTTATAACTTTAGTCTTGACTCTTTACTGCTTTTGTCTTTAATATTTATGAATCTGAATCATGATGGTATGTGCCTTAGTTGACTCATTGAGTCATTTGATAAATGATATGATGTTATCAATGATCATGTTATGAATGGTGGATTATTTCAATTTATTTGAAATTGAAAATTTAATCACATCATAATATTATAGCGTATGAAGTTATGAATCATTTCAAATTTTCAATTTAAGATTTCATTTCTTTGCTTTTAAATTTTCATTATAAATTTAAAATATATATTTTATTAAAAAAAATTAGGGTTAGGGTTCCGAATCCCTGATTCCTAATTTTGGGATGAGTGCCGCACCCGCACCGGATTCTTCAGCCGATTCCAATCGCGCCCACGCTTCTTGTAACTCTGGAAAAAAAAGCTCTCTAACAGCCCACAAAAATCTGGAAATGAACCCTTCAATCACCTCCAAAAACAGCCCCAAAACAGCCTAAGATATTTGAAAAAATGTCCCTTGAAACAACTCCAAATCTGCATAAGAAATTCAGCCCTAAATATCTCCAGCTCAGCCCTTCAACCAGCTCTCCAAATCTGCATAAGAAATTCAGCCCAAAATATCTCCAGCTCAGCCCTTCAACCAGCTCTCCAAATCTGTCCAAGAACTTCTTCAAAACAGCCCTGCAAATAGCTCTCCAAAACCACCAAAGAAACTAAGCTGAAGAATTCCAAAGAGCTGAAATGAATAGTATGAGTGAAATAGAGGTGGGAGACCTCTTTAAATAGGTTTGAGTAGGCCCTAGGGTTAGGTAATAGGTCCCCCTTCTCTTAAATTATTGTTTTTTTTCAAAAAATTCGAAAATCATGGGTCCATGTCGTGTTGTACAGAGCTGTACGGAACTGGCTGGTTCCATGTCTAAAGGCTGGTTCGGTACTGAACCGACCAAAAATGGTTCAAGACATCGATTTGACCTGGTTTTGCTCCAAAACCGGTTGGACTGGTTGGTTCCACTGGATCTGGTCCAGTTCCGATAACATTGCCTAGGATCATTTATTGCACAATTATCCATCTTTCCATTTTTGGAGTTTGTTGGCTTATCAAGAGCAACACCCTAACTCTTTGGGCTATTTTTGGCATGGTTGTATTCTTTCTAGATGGTTGACTCCTTGATCTAAGGGAGCAGTCCCCTAGATTGCATCTTGGCACATGTATTCATGATATAACAACCTTTGGGCACATTTCTTTAGGTTGTCCATCTATTTTGTGGATTATTTTATGTTTGGTGGTCCTAGATCCAAGAGGAACAACTACCGTGGCACACTTCTCAATGGGGCGGCTTGCAAGGATTATTTTATATTATCTTGGATAGGTCAAATGTGGTCCCAAAATCCTCCTTGCACAGTATAAGGGTGTACCTACTCCTAGGATTATTTTTTACATTATTTGTTGGTTAAAGGTTTCCTTGGAGTGTGTTCTTTTTATAGGTGATTGACACTAGGCATTTTCAGAATCTCAAGAAAAATAACTACTGATCTTAGACAACACCTACTTGTTTTTGACTTAGCATATATTAATATTTTATTGGAGGTGGTTGTTGAGGATTATTCTTGGAGAGTGTTCCAATGGAGAAGAAGGCAAGTGGTATCTTGCATGGAGCATTGTACATGGAGAAGAAGACATCTGGCACTCAATTCATTGTGGCCACACTATCTTATTATTTTATGAAGGAGAAGAAGACATCTGGCACTCAATTCATTGTGGCCACACTATCTTATTATTTTATGAAGGCGTTTTGCCTTGGAGAGCTCATTTTGCAATGATTTAGTCTTTTTTTAGTATTTTCTTGGAGAATAAAGTGGATAGATTCTACTGAATCAATATTTTATTGTAAAGGATATTGAGCTCAAATCTATATTAGGATTGGCTCTCTCTATTGTGAATCATGGTTAGATTTGGCTAGAGACCCCTAGGAGCCTAGTTGAATATCTTGTGAAGGAAATATGAAAGCTAAGGGTTTTTCTTGTGATGTGTAATGTTTTGGAACTAATATTGCTTAATGTCAATGCTGGAAATTGCTTGCATCAAATATGTTTTAAGGTTTGAAATTTGGGTAACATTGTTCTTCTTTTGAAGCAATTAATTGTGGGTTGTTTTCCTTCTTGTGAAGGAAATATGAAAGCTAAGGGTTTTTCTTGTGAGGCGTAATGTTTTGGGGCTAATCTTGCTGAATGTCAATGTTGGAAACTGCTTGCATCAAATATGTTTTAAAGGGTTGAAATTTGGGTAACAATGTTCCTCTTTCAAAGCAATTAGTTGTGGGTTGTTTTCCTTCTAATTATCTTTGTGCTATGGCCGGAAATGTTAATGGTGTATCATTCCTCTTAATTTGAGTTTTCTGCAAATATGCATTCTCCATTTTATAGGCACACCATCATGTATGTTTGGAGGTCCTCATTTCTTAGGTTAACTCAAGTTAATTTTATGCATTAATGGACAACAAAATAAGGTTTACTATTACTTGTTTATTTCACGCTCGTACTGTCCTTATATCATAAGAAAAAAGGCCTCCAAGTTTTGTCCTTTGATTGCATATGCCCAAGAATGGATTGGTACTAGTCTTGGTCCACCCATCACTTTATGAAAATCTATATTACAATTTCTGTTTTGCTAAAGCTACTTCTCCATTTCAAACCTTAGACTTCTGCAAACAATATCATTGTATGAGGAATTTTCTGGAAATATCGTATCCATTTTTAAATCAACATTTCAGAACAAACTATTCCCAAGGATGGACCACAATAATTTGGTCCGAAACATTGATTTAAAAATGGATGCAATATTTTGGGAAAATTCCTCATACTTCTCCATTGTATCTTGAGCATATATTGCATAGCTTTAGTAATCCTATTCTAGGGATAACCCCTTGTGTTGAAGGAGAGCCTACATGAAGTGAGAGAGGGAGCTATTGTGGTGACAATTGGTAACCCCTCTTAGTTCATCCAAGGTCTTACTTGTGCTTTAGCACTTTATCATGTAAAGTAAGGGTTGGGTGGTAACATTGCCTCACTCTAACCATCATGCTACCCACTGTTGTCATCCTTATACACACCTACAAGCGTGGAAAAGTCTCAATCCACTTGGTGTGTCCTTGGAGGCACAATGCCTAAGTCTAAACCCACTGTCACCTCGATTTGGACTTCTTCCGTCTAGGCTTACTCCTAGGGAAGCCAAGGGGGGTAGATCCAATTTACTATGTGAGTTGTTTAATGAATTCTAGGAGTTAATTTTAGTTTTGTTAAGTTAGGGGGAAATCTAACCTATATGGAAAGCAACAATGCAATGCACAATTTCAATGACAGTCAAATCCTTTCCCTAAGGTCAACTAAGACTAGTGCCTAAAGATTGGGCAAGGGGTCAACTAAGTCTATACAAAATAATTACAAGAATTAGGTGATCAAATTACAAAAGAATAATTCTACACTAAGTTATGAGATGAAACAAAACAATGACAAATATACAATTGGAAATGCAAGTTACACTTATTAACAAGAACAAAAGATGAGTTAGATTGATANTAACCTATATGGAAAGCAACAATGCAATGCACAATTTCAATGACAGTCAAATCCTTTCCCTAAGGTCAACTAAGACTAGTGCCTAAAGATTGGGCAAGGGGTCAACTAAGTCTATACAAAATAATTACAAGAATTAGGTGATCTAATTACAAAAGAATAATTCTACACTAAGTTATGAGATGAAACAAAACAATGACAAATATACAATTGGAAATGCAAGTTACACTTATTAACAAGAACAAAAGATGAGTTAGATTGATACACAACAAGGGATGAACTATAACCAATGAACAAAACAACTAACTAACCATGAAACATGAACTTGGAAAAGCTAGAAAAAGCAGCAAGTGCGCAACTTCTAAAGATGAAAGAGCCAACAAGATGAAATGCGCAACTTCTGAAGCAAGGGGGGAAACCACTTACCAAGTGCCCCAAAGAGATGGTGCACAACTTGATCGTAGCTTGCCCTTGAACAGAAAAACCACTTTAACCACAATGAACCTGAAAGTAAATGCTCAACTTGAAATGTAAATGCTCAACTTGAAAGTTAATGCTAGTGAATTAAAACCATAAGCATGTAAAAGAGACCTTGAACAACAAGGTTTGCACAACTTGAAAAATGCTGAAAAGTAAAGTGCAAGTGTTGTGAAATGTATTAGATGAATTTTAGATAAGTTTTAAGAGTCTCTCTTTGATTAGGGGGCCTAAGCTAATGTGAATCAAACCTAAGCTATGTGACTACTCGTAGACTCTTACCGCTTTGGCCAAAATGATTGTTGGGCGCTCAAGAAAAAGGGCAAACAAGGCCCTTCCCTAGCTCCACAGGTCAACTCGAAAAACTTGGGCGGTCAAGCAGGGGGGACACCTAGTGCTGTGAAGTCATCGCTGACTTAGCACCCCTTGTAGCCTCCACAAGCCTCTTTTTTGGTGGTGAAAGTTGTACCAGTCCAAGGTGCCTAATTAGACTAGATAAATTGATCCTCCTAGTCTAGATTGCAACTATGAATAGCTTGAAGTAAAATGGCAAAGTGAAAGATCTATGCTTAAGATACAAGATATTGAATTAATTAAGTGATTGCACAAGTTAAGCAAGATATTGTTGAATTTTCACTATGCTAGGCTCAAGCATGAGGTTTATTTCATTTTAGTCATGTACTTCAACCATAAACAAATGCAGCGACACCATTCACAATTGCTGCAATAACCAAGATCGCAAGAAGAAATACCATGCACAAGAACACAAGAAATATCTTGGGAAAACCCTTCTCAACAAGGGATAAAAGCACAACAATCCTTTGCTATATTCTCAAGAGAAGATCCTCCAACCATGAAACCCTAATGCACACAAGAGGGTGCTCTACTACCTTGAAACTTGCGCCCAAGAGAGGTGCGCACTTCAGCCCTAGAAGATGTACTTGCTGAAATTTCCAAATGACAAGTGTGTTTCCTCAAATGGGGAAATCACCTTTATTTATACTAGACTGGACAGACCAAAAGTGGTGTCTATTGGCACAACAAGGCCGACCTCAATAACTCGAAAAATAATTAATTACTACAATAAACATTAATTATCTTTCACATATGGTGGAGTCGACATGTACCCTTTACATCACAATTAGGGTTACAGGTAAATCTTACTCTCAGACAATATAGCAAGGGATCTCACACATCCACTAGTGCTCAACCACTAGGGGCACGTCCACCTGTGCTCAGCCACAGGGACGTCCTACTCAACATATCTCTATCTCACTGAGTCCACAGGAGAATCATCTCGAGTACCATCTCAAGCATGACTCAATTGAGTCCACAAGGCAGGAGACCACACGTCATAACAACTCAGTCCAGAGTCTGACGCACACCCATCACATGGGCATCTTCACCCCACATAGGGGCACACATCATCTCATCTCAGTCCAGAGAGGAACGACACACCCATCTCATGGTCACACCCAACACATGGGCTCTCTCATAGGTCGACTCACTCAGTCTGTGTCCTGGAGGATGTCTCACGAAGCTGTAATCATCAACAGATATGGAAAAATTAAATGACTTTGCAAAATAAACCACTTAAAGAATGAGAAACTAGAGATTAAGCAATTATAGACAATATGAAAACAAAGCAAACTAGACTATAGACAAGCCTTACGATATATAGCATGGATGGCAAAGCCAAGCCTCTTTGCTAGGTGTAGGCAACAAATTAAAGAATGCAATAAAATAACTTGCAAAGTAAATGACAATTCTAGCCACTAAAACTTGTCTGAAGGACAAGTGGGACAAACAATACTTGAAATAAAAGTGAGCAACCTCAACTAAGGCACAAGGAGGAGGACTAGCCTACAGATTTTGTGCCAAAGTGGGTATGGAAATAAAAGAGCTTAACTTGAAACAAAAAGCAAATAAACTTAGCCACACAACCTTGCCTTAAGGACAAGTGGGGCAACAAAAATGAAAGCTTAAAACAGAAAATAAACTCTAAGTGCTAGCCTTACGATTTAGCATGGGTGGCAAAGCCAAGCCTCTTTGCTAGTTGTAGGCAAAAAGAATTAAAAAATGCAGAAATTTTAGAAATCTTGAGAAATGCAAGCCCAAGAGACTCTCTTTGGGCTTGCTTACAATGTAAGAATGAAGAAGACGAAGAGGGTATTCAATACTCTTACTTGGGAGGTTGTTTTTTTGATGATTTGTGGTCCCAAATGGGCAGCACCTCCCCTTGACTGGTTCAGATTTGCAGAAAAATAACAAGTAAAACTTGTTGGAAATGCTGTAAAACAACAAAAAAACTTGGAAATTTTTTTGTTAGCAATAACCAGAAATTTTTAGCATAAAAAACAACATATAATAGATGAAATAATACCTATTCTATGATAGAAATATACCCAAAAATGCTAGATAAATATGTATGAAAAGAACATGAATCTTAAGAGGGTTTTAAATGGGTGAAAGGGCAAATTTCAAGATCTGAAATTTGTCCTTCTCCTACCTTTGGTGACCTGCAAATAAAAGAGATCAAGCTACAAGACAAAGAAGGAGGTGGGTAGATTAAAAAATGTTAACAAAATACTTTGCATTACAAAAGAAAACTACTTCAATAAGATCTATGACAATACCACCATAGATCTATGCAAAATACTTTGCTTGGATCTGCTACTCTAGATCTAGAAGCTAAAAACTCAAAAGGCAATAACACAAGTCACCTCCAATGTAGATCCAATCCAAACACCAAAAATACTCCCAATGCCAACAATTTCCTCCAAAGATTTCTTTTATTGAAAGCAAGCTTGAGCAAATACTTGCTACAAGCTTGAGAAATGAAAGAGAGCAAGGTGGGAGAGAGAGAAAAGTGGGAGAGATTTGGGCATAGTAACTTTACATTGAGAATAGATGTGAAATGAGGGAGGGGTAGGCATTATTTTATACCTGGGAGGCAAGAGTGACCCCTCTTGGATGAGCTCCAAGTGTCACTCACCCAAAATAACTCATGATCTCAATGAGGGTGCACTTTTAGGGTTTTGGCAGGCTAGGGTTTGTGAGGGTTGAGGGTGTGAAAGGGGAACACCTTTTTGACAAGTCAAACACCATGTGAGATCACTAGGAGGGCGCACTTTAGAAGCTTATGTGTTTCTTTTATTTATTTTTTGACTTTGGGTGGTTTCCTCACCAAGGGTGGCGCAACTACCCTAGGGG
>SNQJ01S0065851.1:66942-79016 GCA_010110895.2 Picea sitchensis | reverse complement strand
GTGGAGTCGCCAATTTTGTTTCAGGATAAATCCGTGAGTGCGGACACAAACCGATCTCCCTAGATCCACCTGGATCTAGAACAAAACAGGACAAAATAATACACTTTCCCTAGATCTAGCCTATTGAATGAACTAAGAGGTAAGGATTATGAACATACCTTATGAACGCTTTCCTTAAGTCTCTGTTGTTCCAAGATTTTCTCCAATTCTCTTGCACCGTTCAGATCACAACAGTACAAACCAATCGAAGTAAAGACATATTAATATATTCAATAGCTAGTCTATACATATGATCAAGGAGTTATGTAATAAAGTGACATCATCTTTATGGGAAAGGGACATATTACTGTATTGAATTAATTGAAAATGAAACTTACAACCTGAGCCTTGATGTCATAGGTCTCCTTTCGATGGCTCCTAGCTATGACACACACACTCGCTCATGCATGAAGAAAATCAACCACTTTTGATGACCTTGCTGTTGTCTCTAGCTGCTGTAGCATCAGTCCTCCATACAGTCTTGCACTACTTCTCCAATCAATCTCTTGCTAGTTTGCTTCTAACCTTTTCCATGAGCAATCTCCTCAATATATAGGATAAGATAGATTAGTTACTTGGATAGGAAATGATCCCAAGATATCAGGAAAGCCAATACTTAGATAACCATTCACTAGCCAACTCATTCTTCTCGAAGATTCCCTTCTAGAAGGCTCGAGAACTTCATCTTTTTCCTCTTTAATAAGATGTTCACACCCTAGCAGTTAGGTATAGTGCGAACCCCTCGCACTCCAGCTTAATGCAGCCTATGAGAATCAAGAATTATCGCAGGCAAGTATATAGGTAGCCTGCGAACTCCTTTGAAAACTATGATTTCTGGAAGCATACAAGTGTAACTTTTCTCAGGAAAGTGTTCTTAGTGAAGAGCTTGATTTTCCATTATCATTACATCATCATAACATCATCATGATGACCAAAATTGTGGATAACACATAGGTATATCAATGTATTCAGATGTAATAAAGGTCAATATTAATAAGGCCTTTCAATAAAATAGAATAAGGTGGATGTAAGAAGCCCTAATAGAAGATTCCGCTTCTAGATGCTTCTCTTAATAGACATATTTAGTATAAATAAGGGTCGAGGGTATGAAAACCCTAGCTTGGAGATTATTGTAACAGAGTGCTGCTCGACTGGAGGTTTCCCCCTCGAAGAGGCCTGTGAACATTTCTATCTGAATCAAAGTGCTATTTCTATTGCTATTTCGTATATCATTTCTGTGTATTGTGAAGATTATGCTTGATATTTTACTATTATTCTTCCATTTCTAGCATTTCATTTCTATTCTACATATTTTATATATCTGGTATCTTGCAAAAGGTGTGATCCAGGAGGATCTAAGGAATGCTCACAGGGGTCTAGGAGGATCTGAAAATCTCATCGAGGTCCTAGGGGATCCATAAAAGCTCAAAATTTGATCGTCTTAAATGACCATGAAAAGGGCATCATTGCGTAGATCTTGTTTTCATCTTTCCAACGACACAAACAAAAAGTTAAATGGATTTTGTATACAAAGTTATGAGCGGTAAAATTTTAGTCAAACAAGTCAAAGTTAAATTCAAAGGGGTAAAAAGGTGACATGTGTCACCACTGCAAGGGTGAAACGTTGCACGACCGTACATATGATGACCACACCCCAAGGTGCCACGCAAGATGACCATACGTTGAATGGGAAAATGAGTTGGTAACTCACTAGGAAAGGTACACTCCAGTTGGACCTATCACATATTGACAAGTGGCAAGGTTCAACCAATGAGAGGCCGCTCATGTGGTGACCTCCCATTGGCCTATATTGGTATGATTTAGTAAAATTATGGAGTCATCGGGGGTCGAACTCGCGACTTCCATAACCTCCCAAAGGTTTAACAAAGCCTCCATTTCCAACGAGCCATGTATTAGTTCTTAACCCTTATATGTTGTTAATATTATTTGATTGGGGTTAAAGTTTTGTTTGGAGGAAAAAAGAGGATGAGTTTTAAGCCCCCAACCCCTGTTCCATATGTTATGCATGTGACCACAGTCCAACAATTTCGGGGGGCTAACGAACAATATACCATATATAACATATGGTATATACCATATGTTATAACAGGTATCAACATATCTAAAACCAACCAACAAATATGCTAATGAGGTGAGGATCATGGGGAATGGAACCCCCGACCTCCTCCAAATATACCCAACTCCCTAACCACTAGGTCAACAATCCCGCTTATTTCGAGATGCCTCTATATTTAGTGAAATTTTTTTTAAATAGTGCGACTAGAGGTTGGAGGGCTCGTGGCCTATATATGGGTGCGAATCCCAATACTTCATGCATTCCCAGGTCTGCATAGATCTTGAGGTGGCATGAATCCTAATATAAGGTATGAATTTCAAGGTCGTATGGATGTATCAAAGTACATGATAGGAAGAGGCCAAGTATGGTTGTCTCGTAAAGCGTTCCATGAGATATATTGTCTGAACATAGGCAATTTTATACTCATTTTTCATGATTTTTTGCAAGGATCATGAATTTGAGGTCTATTTTGTTATTTTAGGTCGTTTCTAAAAGTCTCAGTCCAAAATTCCATTAATGAGCATTTGGCACATTGTTTTGCATGCCGAAGAGGGTGAAATTGAGCCAGTTTGGAAATGGGTTGACTTTATAGAAAATTTCTTATAATTTCGCAAGGATTTAAATGGTGAACTCATTTTCTTTTTTTGAGTAATGGAATTAAAGAGAGTCCATTAAATTGGATTTTGTGAGCCCATATTGTAATGTAATCTAGTATTTTAAGATGATGGAGAAAAATCATGCTATCTAAAGGGACTTTGAAGATGAAGTGATATATGCCATATCTATATGAAATTTGAGTTCTTTTATTTTTTGCTATGTCATCTCATTATTCAACAAACTAAGCATCATTTCATTAGTTTTTGGATGAAGAGCACATCATCATTTTTATGCAAATCACCTCAATACGATCAATGAATTATTCTGGATCAAGTTAGATGTTGCATGTATATATATAAAGGAATAAGTGGTGTCTAAGGATATTCAGATCAAGTGCTATCAAAGCTAGTTTTGAAGTTTATTTGCAAGTTGTTGATGTGATGAGATACAAGAGTTCGGGTTGTGAAGATTTTGAAGAATCATTTCAAGAAGGCAGGATGAGTAAAGTCCTCACGAAGTTAAGGTTGCAAAATAACATTAATCAAAAAATAAAGAAGGAGAATTATGAGTTAAGAATACAATTACAATATCTTGAGGAAGAGAATTAGAGGCTTATTGGTCCTTGACCAAGTTTTGGGAGATAATTGGTTATATTTGACCATTTTAGGGACTTCGACGCCCTATCGAAGGAAGCGTGCAAGACAAAGTAGAGATCATGGGATGTCAACCCACTTTGGGTCCTTTTTGGGTTTTGGGGATAATGTAATGGGATTGGGATGTCAGCCCATGGGTTTACCCATGCTTAGGCCCACTTTTGTAAATGTATAAGTAGAAGTCTAGGCTATATAAGAAGAGGTTAAGAAAAAGAGCGAAGTTAGTAGCGAATTAGTGCTAAGAGTTGATATATGTGATAAACTTGTAGAGCCGAGTGTAAGTATTGTAAGTGTTGAGTGCAAGTATTGTAAGTACTGAGTGCACAGATTGTAAGGAGGCTCTATGCTAGATCTACTCGGGGAAGGAGGATCTAGCGAGGTGCGCACAGATCTCTTTTCCTATGCAGAGTAGGATCTTGATAAGATCTGTATTGTAACCTGATTGATTGAAGCTAATACAAAAAAAGAGTTGGTGGGCGTAGCCCCAAGGGGGGTGAACCACGTAAATGCTGTGTGTTGTTCTTTGTGCTTATTATTAGATGTTTTGTATTACTAAGTGCTTAGATTAGATTGGATAGATATATTCCTGCTTTGTGCTTCTGAGATGTGAATGAATATTAGATCTGATATATATGAAGATGCTTAGTGTTGATCTACAGGATTTGATCTGTTTTACTCTTGTTAAGTGCTGGAATCTTAGATCTAAGTGAATGCTGTGATGCTCTGTACCTTCTGTGAAGTATAATAAGGAATGTATATTGCTGAATGACCATGATAAGTGCTTTCTAAGTGTTGAAATCACAGAGCTGTGTCCTAGGTAAGGTTGCAGACACCCGAGTCTTGCAACCACCCCTGCCTCTCCCTCGGGTGAGAATTCATATGCTTCATAGGTGTTGCCGAAAGGGCCAATAGTTAGGGTTTTGTTGGTGCGTTGTTGTAAGTGTTGAACCCCGGGTCTACCCCTGCGCGAACAAATGGTTCCATTGTCGAGACTAGAACTGTGATTGCTGGGAACTGAGAAAGAAAATCTTTGTGCAAAGATTTGATCTAGAAACCGTGAAAGCTATGTGCGTAGATCTGTTGCCTTAGTGCGCAGATTTTCATTTGACCCGTGAATCTTTGAGCTAAAAAGAGAAGGCCAAATCTGAAGAAAAGAAGCAAGATATGAACGATTTGTGCTCTAAGAAAGGTAAAAGTATAAGTTTCTAAGGAAAAAAGGTCAGATCTACAGAAAAGAGGTAAGATCTGTAAGATTTGTGCTCTGCAAAAGTAAAATAAGTGAAATTTTTTGTTTCTAGAGTATGGATCTAGGTATGTTTGATAGATTCTGTCCTAGCTTGAAAACTAGGGTTCTGATAGATGAAATAAAGTTTGATATGAATAGATATGATAGATATGTTATACCTATGCATAGAAAGAATGTCTGGACTAACAAGCATATGCAAGATCCTCGAAATAAATTTTTGCAAGCTAGCTACCATAACCCTAGTGCGCAATACAGAAGGGTTGGGGGTCATTTAAAAGAAAGAGAGGATTAACCATTTGTTACAGTTGTAGAAGACCAGGAAATATTGCTAAGGAATGCCCTGGTGGAAGACCTAGTTGTCTCTGTTGCAAAGCTTCTGACCACAAAGTATTAGATTGCCCTAGAATGATTGCTAAAATTAAAGGCATGAATCTGAAATAAGAAAACCCCAAGGAAGATCCAGAAATAACAGAACCCCAGGGAGAATTAGACAAGATGTTACTACAGATACAAGACACCTTGAATGATCACCGACATGTTAGATTATCATAGGTCTTTAACAATAAATAATGCATCGAGGTAAGAATAGGAGACTTCAACATTGACTATGTTCTGGATGAGGAAACATAGGTGAATATTATGACAGAAAGAACTTTGGAAGCTATAGGGAGGCCTGTTATGACCCCTTCACTGAGTGGAATAGGGTTATTCAGAGGGAAACTAGTGAACCTAGGTGGAAGGATCAATCAGATATCTATGAATGCTAATGGAACTTCAACATAAGAAGATTTTGAGATTATCAAATTTATTGAGGACAACACCCTATTTACTATGTTACTTGGAAATCCTTGGATTGAAAGGGATCAAGCTAGAAAGAAGGAAGAAGAAAAAGTTTTAGAACAACAGAGACAAGAGTTAAAATAATTTATGACCAGAATGATTGCGTAGTTGATTGAAGAACATGAGAATAGATCGAAGCTATATCACACTAGGAACCCAGATGTCAACGTTATCAGAACACTAGAGGACTCACAGAAGACTGGAGTTTCTATCTCAAATAAAGAAGAGATGTCATACCTGAACCCTAAGAAAGAACCTCAACAACGCAAAGTAACTATATCCAAGGAAAATAGGAACTAGAACAGGAGAAGAACTACTGAGACTAAGCTCATTGGAAAGAAAGATAGAAAGTTAAGTAAGAAGAGGGAAAAGATTGAAAAGTTGCAGAATATTCCAGATAGAACATCGCAGAAAGAAAACTTGCAGAATGGGAGCTTTGCCGAGATATCAGAACAACGACCTATGGCACTTCATCGTGACAAAACGATATATCCATTGGACCGATATACCCATTCGAATTCCTCCCCGAATGGACAAAAAATCATTAAAGGATCATCACTAGACTGTTGGACCGCACCATAACGGACAGATCAATGTTAATGGAAGCTTCATGCCTGTTGCAAGCAGACCATTACCAAATTTCTTACTTAGTTCGTCGTACCATGCACAAAGAACACTTTTTCCAACTAAGAATTAGAAGCCTGAAGAATAGTAGTTGTATACAATGGTCATTGTAATCTTGTTGGTCATCCTAGTACAATATCTGAGATCATTGTGAACCCTGACTAATTTTTCTTTCCAAGTGCGTATGTCCGACGAATTTAGTGCAAACGAAGAATCTGCAAGAGAGGTACTCGCTAGCCTCAGAACTGAAAGAGTAATGTTGGAACGAGGGTTGTCTATAGGTTTACAGGAATCATCAACAAGAGGAGTGCAAGCCTCCCCATCGACTGCTCAAGCAGGAACATCCCGAGCCGACATAGAACGCAAAACTAAACATAAAGATGATATGGCCAATGCAAGGTTGGTTCCATCCATCCTAATTGCTTTCATACCACCTCTAAGAAGTGTGATCAATAGAGACAACATTCTTAGAGACTTCAAGTACACTCTAGTCACCGCGTCCCTGCCGAAAGGAGTATGCGTAGTCCACATATATCAAGACAAGATTGCAACATTGAAGTTCAGTGACTTTAACCTAGGAGATCATAAAGTCTACAACATGCTTTCCCTTCACAAGTAGCTAACCAAAACCAAGGGTAAGAACTCGAAGCTCATCCCTCAACAATGGACTATGAACCTCACGCAGTCCACTCTGCTGAACGTCATGAAGATCCCACATTTCAGACGTCACCAAGAAGTCAATGTATGTGTTAATCTACTCCTGGGGAGCTACCACGGAGGATACCTATGGTTGAACCGCTGCGTCATAGTTGATCCAATGTTGATCAATAGGATCATAGGTCTTAGCATGCAGGGCCATGATCCCCATGACTACTATCTTGGAAAGATCGTGGACCGCGCTCTTGCTCAGAAGATAAAAGAAGCTTATGGATATGTTGAGAAAGGAGTGTGAGGCTATAAGGTAGCCTCTATTCAGAGCGGTACAGTGCACCTTGCATGTCAATTGATCACAGGGAATCTCATTCGCAAGAATCTACCCACACAAGTATCCGGCTTTGTAGTTGACCTCACAGGAAAGTGCGTAGAGGGACTATAGATGAACTGGGAGAATTACCTGGTGAATCAACTAGAGATCGACTGCAGAGAAGCCTAGGATCAGGGGCATGAATTCCATTTTAGGTGGCTCTTGTTACTTATAGCTTTCGTTGCATGGGAGCTACCGGAAGATGCAACCTTCCCGGACCTCGACCCTTTTGAGCCCTTAGCCGCGAATTTCAGTTCCTTATGGTACTCAAATGATATGAGAAAACAATGAAAATCCAATGCCGTATTCCACGCCTACTACAATCAGTTGAAGAGCACCATCTAGTCTGAGCCTTAGATAACCCCGAATAACCTCTTCAGGTTTAGGCCCTTAATGAAGTTTAGCACGGACCGCCACTTCATTTACATAACAACACCCGCTGATGATAACAAAGAGTAGTTACAATCTTATTATAAGATGACAGAGGAAGACCCAGAGGAAATTACCAAGGAATGGTTGGTAGACCTTTTAGCAGACCCCGCAGAATTGTCCGACATTGACAGCCCATAAGCTATGTAGGATACACCTGGGCCCAGTAAGATGAAGAAAACAATGAAGACGAAGAAGGATGAGGAAATACAGGATATAGACAACAGATCTATAAGGACCTTATCCATTACACCTGAGCAAGAAGGTAATGATGAAGAAGTCGAACAGAGGCCAGAGGACGAAGAGGACTCGTCGAAGAAAAGGAAGGTTTCACCTCTAAAACCTTCCTCCCAGAAGAAACCCAGAACCCCTGTAACCAAGATGAAGACCACACTCACCCCAGATGACTTCAGTTTTCTCCTCACAACTATGAACGAAGCTATCGAAGAAATAATAGAAAATAAGGGAGCCAAGTAAGAGGCAATGTACAACAAAATTGAGAGTGAGCTCCAAGGAGTGTAGTAGACACTTCGGTCTATCCGTGCAGTCTCCATTGCGCCCCTGCCAGAAGGAACAACAAAAGAGGGAGATGAACCAGTTTAACTCCACAAGATTGCTGCCACAATCGAAGCACGCCTTCGGAAAGCACAGTAAGAAACCACACAAGCCACCCAGGCCTTAAAGCAAGTACAGGAGGAAATCATCGAGCAACGCCGAGCTGTGAAACAAGAGAGGGATGCTCTCCAAGAAAAATTGGAAGAAGACAGAGCGAAGATCAAAAAAGAAAAGGAGCAACTGCTTGTGCAGAAGATCGAGATCGAAGAAGTAGTCAACAGAGCATTTCACTCTTTGACCGGCTTAGAGAAGAAAGCAGAAGAACCCTTAGAATGCCAAGTGACGAAGCTTGCTGAAGTTATTTAACAACTTCAACAAAGAGTCATAGAATTAGAGCTTCAGACCATACCAAGTACCCCAAAAGAAGAGCATGACCAACGAGAAATGACTGCCTAGAGCACAGTAGAAAGGCTTAAATCACTCACTGAGGAATGCAAACAATTAAGTAGCAGAAGTGTGTAGATACATGAGAACCTAACCGAGAATACCGAATTTCACAAATTGGAGTCGCAACTCTAGGAGGCAAAGCATGAAGCTGAAAATCTACAGGTGCAGCTGAAGGCCCTATCACCCATAGAGAAAATGAAACGGTCTCACGAGAAGTGCATAGCACAACAACAAATCCATATAATCCAGAGCAAGGTAATGGAAGTAACTCAACAAATTCAACCTTTTCAGGATAAGGCATGTCAACTATTTGTAGAGATCGAGAACCAAGGAACAAAGCTAGAATAGGTTGTGAATTCAGCACAACAACGCCTAGAAGGGTCGGTGAATTTTGCACTCATCTAGGAGTTCGCCGAGCTAGAAGTAGTTGCAATGAAGTAGGTCGAAGAAGCTCGAGCCAAGCTCAAGGAATTCGAAGTAGCTCGAGGCATTCGACACAGAATTGATCAGACCTGAGTGACTCGGGACGAGTCACAGGTGAGTGTTGGGGGCCTGTTGGCCCTTGACAAAGTTTTGGGAGATACTTGGTCATATTTGACTATTTTTGGGACTTCGATGCCCTATTGAAGGAAGCGCGCAAGACAAAGCAGAGATCATGGGATCTCATCCCACTTTGGGACCTTTTGGGTTTTGGGGATAATGTAATGGGATTGGGATGTCGGCCCGTGGGTTTACCCACACTTAGGCACACTTTTGTAAATGTATAGGTAGAAGTCTAGGCTATATAAGAAGAGGTTAAAAAAAAGAGCGAAGTTAGTAGAGGCTTAGTGCTAAGAGTTGATCTATGTGATAAACTTGCAGAGCTAAGTGCAAGTATTGTAAGTGTTGAGTGCAAGTATTGTAAGTGTTGAGTGCACAGATTGTAAGGAGGATCTATGCTACATCTACTCATGGAAGGAGGATCTGGCGAGCTGCGCACAGATCTCTTGTCCTATGCAGAGTACGATCTTGATAAGCTCTGTGATGTAACCTGATTGACTAAAGTTAATACATAAGAAGAGTTGGTGGACATAGCCCCAGGGTGGGGGTGAACCACGTAAATGCTGTGTGTTGTGATTTGTGCTTATTCTTAGATTTTTTGTATTACTAAGTGCTTAGATTAGATTGGATGGATCTATTCTTTCTTTGTGCTTCTAAGATGTGAATGGATGTTAGATCTGATATATATGAAGATGCTTAGTGCCGATCTACTGGATTTGATCTGTTTTACTCTTGCTAAGTGATGGAATCTTAGATCTAAGTGAATGTTGCGATGCTCTGTACCTTCTGCGAAGTATAAAAAATAATGTATATTGATGAATGACCATGCTAAGTGATTTCTAAGTGTTGAAATCACAGAGCTGTGTCCCAGATAAGGTTGTAGACACCTGAGTCTTGCAACCACCCCTACCTCTACCTCGGGTGAGACTTAATCTGCTTTGTAGGTGTTGCCGAAAGGGATGATAGTTAGGGTTTTGTTGGTGCACTGTTGTAAGTGTTGAACCCTGGGTCTTCCCCTATGCCAAAAAAGCTGCAATATCGACTAATATGTCATGAGAAATTCCATAAGGGTATTTTTCATGAGTTAGAAAGAAAGTTGCAGATTAGTATCCAAGCATTGGCACCATCAACATTAATCCATGAAGATTGGTAGGATGGGAATGTAAAGTCTCCGATGCTAAAGGAACTATCTATTTCAAAAGGCATGATCGAGAAAGATGACCCTTCATATTACTGTTTTTCCCATCAAGATGGAGAATGATCGAGGGTGTTAGCACTCTGTAATTTGCCCAAGGCTGAAGAGGTAGTCACATAGGCAACATCAAAACCACTTCGAGTCTTGGATCTAGCCCTCCAAGACTCAGAGAGGGATCTCTCTGTCTGATATATCTTTGTTTGAAAAGAATATTAGGCTAGCTATGAAGAACATGGGTTTGTTTATGGATTTTGAGTTGGTTTGGTTAAGGCATAAAGGACCATTGGGAAACATGGAGTCAATGATAAAGATGATAGATGAATGAATAACTAAAACAGAATGTAATCAGGCAAGATAATCATGCAAGTGGATTATTTGAGCTTATAGAATGGGAAAGGAAGAAAATATTTGGATTCATTTCAAATGTAGAGTAGAGTACAACTGAATTATACACTTCAAACTTGGAAGAAAACATAAATATTGCATTGAGCCAGCACAGTGTGTCAAGAACAAATCCTGTACATTAGCTTCTCATAGACAGTACACAAAGAAAAGTGTATGAAATAGGAAAATCATGAGTTACATGAGGGAAAAACCTCACCACTTAAACATGACACAGGAATCTGGAAATAATGTCTTTGTATTCATTCGCAAAATCATTTACAGACTGTTGATCATCTTTTCAAAACAAAAAATCATGTTTCTATATTATCTCCCCATCTGGTACCTCCAGGTCGAACCCCTTTACATTAAAATCCTATGAATAAATAGGATAGACCTCCCCATAAGTTTTAGAAGCCGGTTTCAACCGCCTCGGCCAAAAATAGCCATAAATCCCTAAAAATTTGGAACTGTCCGCCATGAAAGACGGGTCTAATTTCTGCGAAAAAGGGGTCCGAACAGACATCTTTTTCTCTTCAACAATGACACCTGGAAAAAAACAGAAGGAGGTTATTGTATATGGGCATGTTTTGGACAAAAGCCTCCTTCAGTTTCACCAAATTCGCCTCCATCTGACCGTAACCGCTCTCGTAAAATTAGGACTGTAACGGAAAAGTGAAAATCTGGAAAAAAGGGCCTCGAAGATGGCTTCGATTATCCCTTCTCGTGACACCTGTGAAAAAAATGAGAGAGGTTTTTGTTCTTCATCCCGTTACAGATAAAAAAATCTCTCGGTTTCTTAAAATTCATTTTCATTTGCCCAGAAACGGCCTCGGACGAAGACATGCTGAATAGGCGAAAATAGGTGAAAAATGACAAAAGCGATTTTTTTTTGGGATGGGTAGTATTCCGGACCACCCCTGAGGTGGTAAGCGCTTTTTTTTTGCTTTGTGGAAAGTGTACGTGGAGTTGGGGGGGTAGAACTTAGGATAGCGCTAGTTTGGTTTTTCATTTTTATTTTTTTTACATTTTTTTTATTTAATGTTTAATGTGTTTTAATATATGTATTTTTATTTTAATATTGTTTTATTTAATGTTAATTAATAAAAACTAACCTAGTTACTAAACTAACTTGACTATTAATTAATTAATTGATTAATTAATTAATTATTAACTAGTTTAGCCTAGTTTAACTACACTAATTTTATTGTTAACCCTTATTTAATTTATTATTCTTTTTACCCTAAGCTTGGTTTATGCATGGATGGGTGAGATTGGTGAAGGGGTGAAGGAATGAAGGGTGAGGGACTGACATGCACAGCGTGGATGAAGGATGTAGCATGCCAGCGGAGGAGGCATGATGCAATGGATGGATGACACGTTGGGATAGGGCCCGCTGGAAAATTCGCCTCATTTCGGACCCCCCC
>SNQJ01S0065851.1:26766-52877 GCA_010110895.2 Picea sitchensis | reverse complement strand
TAGTGGTTTATGATTAGTGTGGATGACTGTCTCCCTCCCAAGAATGTAATGTCTCCACTGGTGGCAGGCTTGCACAATGGAGTACATTTATTTTTCGTAAGTAGGGTACTTACGGACAACATCTGATAGTGTCGCACTATGATAGGCCACAGGGTGGCCATGCTACGTTAGAATGACACCCACAACATAGTCTGAAGCATCGGTCTCAATATCAAAGGGTTGCTACAGGTTTGGTAGTGAAAGTACTGAGGCTGAGCACATGAGCTACTTCAAATCATCGAACGCTTGTTGTTGGGGTTGGCCCCATGCAAATTTCACCTTACCACCACCCCTGGTTATTTGGCTGAGGGACCATGCAATATGGGAGAATCCCAACACAAACCTGCGGTAGAAATTGGCAAGGCCCAAGAAGCTCCGAAGCTCAATGAGTGTGTTTGGGGCTGGCCAGTCATAGATGACTTAGATCTTGGCTGGATCCACATGTATGCCATGTTGATCAATGATGTAGCCTAGGTAATGTACCCTATCCATGTCGAAGGAGAATTTTTCTAAGTTGGCGTATAGCTTGTGCTGTTGTAGGGTGTGAAAAACTTGCTGAATATGATGCCAATGTTCGGCCCAAGTCTTGCTGTAAATGAGAATGTCATCAAGATACACCACTACAAAAGTATTGGTGAATGGTCGCAGGATATCGTCCATCATCCTCATGAAAGTGGCTGGAGACTTTGTCAGACGAAAGGGCATGACCAACCATGCAAAAAGGCCTTCCTTTGACTTGAAGGCGGTCTTCCATACATCTGTCTTTTCTATTGGGACCTGGTGGTAGCTAGACTTCAAATCAATCTTACTGAAGTATTTGGCCCTCATGAGTTGATCAAGGAGGTCGTCGATTCGGGGAATCGGGTACCAGTTTCTGATTGTGATTTTATTCAGAGCCCGATAATCAATGCAAAGTCGCCAAGTATACTTATTTTCTTGCGGATTGGACTGGTTGTCCTGATACTGTCCATATTTTATCTATCCTTTGTTTTGTGGGTTGGGGCCGCCCTTTCCTGGATTTTGTTTTGAGGGGTTCCCCGACCCAAATTGTCGTGTCTTTTGTTTGAGCTTCTGCTCGATTTTGACGACATATCGGTATGCCGCGCCCAAGGATGAGATGTCCAGAAATTCCATTTTGGTTTGGATGTATCTATGCAGAGCACCACGATACTTGAGCACTATATGTCTCTCCTAATCTTTGATACCCATCTTGGTGCGCAAGGTATGGAAGATATTTGTGAAATCTGGCACTGCTTAGTCTATTTCTTGCCGCAGTGTGGTCCATTTGGTATACAAGTCGTCATAACTTTCGACAGGGTAGTATTGTTCCTTAATAGCATCCCTGAAGGATTCCCAGGTGGCCGTGACTATAAATAATGAGGGTTCCTCTATTTCGTTTTGCTCACATAAAGTTTCTCACCAATCTTTGACATGGGGAATGACTTTGAGGAGCGCAAAAGTAATATTTTCTCTATTCGAAAAGTTATGGACAGAGAAATACCCTTCTAGTAGATTCAACCACTTGTCTACAACATCTGCATCTATCTGATATTCAAATATAGTAATATCGAAGTTTATTTGTACCTTGAAGGGGGCGGTGCGTCTGCTCGAAGAAGATGCATCGCCTGTTGGTAGTCGCCGAAGGATTTGTGCGAAATTATCCATCATCTCATTCCTCTGTTGTGTGAGGGATTCCTCAATCAATAGTTTGAAAGGATCCCCTATCCCATCATCTTTCTTTTCTCCTTCCATGAGAGGTCGCTTAGGTGTGCGAGATCTTTTGTCCTCAAGAGAAACAAGCTCGAGACCCAAATCTTTGTACTCCAACCTCGTTGGGGACATGCATTAAGACGACAAGGAGCAGACTGCTCTGATACCATTGATCCAGATTTTATGAGCATAACAAAATGGCTACAGATTATTACCATATGCTTAACACAAAATAACAGAGATACAGTAAAACTGGTTTTCTATTCAATAAGGAAATACACTGAAACTGTAAAATGCAGCGGAAAACAAGCTTGTTGGAATGGTGGCAGCTTATCTCTGAGAAGAGATGTGACAACTGCACTCATTCATAAGAAAAGTGATTACAATGAGGCTCTCAAGGCCTTTTTACAATAAACAGGATTTTCAAAAACCCTAAAAATCCAAAAACCTAACCCTAGGAGATGAAGCGCCAAAAGTCATGTGGGCCCCATTTGGGTAAGTCTGTACATCAACTTCCTGGGGTCATAACTTTTGCATACGATCTCCTTTTTAGGCGTATGATATCCCGTTGGAAATATCTACCCGAGGAATACAAAATTTGCAAATTGCAACATTCCCCAAAAAACGTCGTTTAGGGCCTCAAAATGGCTTTGGAAGTTCAGGACCCGAAAAACTGCTAAAAATAGTAAATTATCAAAATTGCTAGAAAGCTATTTTGAGCCAGCTGGAAAAGGTGGGTGGCCACTGATATCCACCTGGATCAACCCTCCTCTGACACTTATCTCCTTAGAAACCGAAAGAGAGTTCACCTGTGCACACTTGCACCTGCTCAATTCCCTCCTGGCAGAGATTCTACAAAATATTCAACAATTATATACTACTCTTACTCCTGAGCATACTTTCCTCCAGGGTATTCAATAACCCTGCATTTCTTTGTGCCTCCTCTGCACAATATCTCCTCCAAGGTATCCAACAACCTTGAGGTTCCTCTCTAAGTATGCGTGTGTTCTGGTGTGCCCTCATGGAATGTTCTCCTCTGAATTCAACTTAAATTTCATATGCACACTCCTTGCACCGTCTACAGAGTTTCAAGACTTTGTCCTGCACTCCTTGCACAACCTAAAGAACCCATAACAAATCCAAAAAAATATCAAACTGATAGTGAGTTATATTTTATCCCTGTAGATGAAATCTAACACTTACATCCACAACATATGTTCACAACACACAAATAACATTAATCAAAATACAAATATTCACCACACAGGAATTGATAAACAAAGAAGTATGTTCTTTTGTATTAATATCAGAATACTAATTACAATGTGTGAGCTCAGACTGCAACTGAGTCTTGACTCTCTCCTCTCCTTAATTTCCTTACCCTTAAATTCCTAATGAAATTTGATACAAAGATATTTTTACCAAAAGAGGGGCTCCTCGAGCCTTTCCCTCCAAGCTACCTAACTCTCATTAATTACATTGAATGAACATTAATATATCTGATCCGAGGCCAGGCTCAAGATTTGTACAACTCAGGCCTATTAAAGGAAACATTATCTCCATCCTATACAAAGGCAATATCTTGACTCTTCTATCCTAACAACATTCAATTGTATTAACTTCACATTTAAAATTTAAAATTCGGGGGAAAAATGAGAGGGCTGGTGCCTCTCCCCTCATTGAATGCATGTTGATGAGATGGAATGATGGTGCGCTGCTAAGGTGGAGCAATGCTCCTGCATCATACTCCATTGCTGGGAAAATCATGAGCTCCTGCTCATGAGATACTTTTATCTGCTGTTGAAATCTACCTGGATCCCAAATTCTCCTTTGGAGCTGTCCTCCTGCTCCTCTATTTTGCTGTTTCTCCCCCGCTTCTCTGGCAGGAATCCTTCTGGTCATCTTCTCCCTCCTGGAAGTTTGTTGTGTTGACCTCAACATCAACTCTCTTACCTCCTCTATGAATTCTTCCAATAGATTTGTTGCCTGGCTCTTCCTTTGCAGTCTTCTTGGCTGCAACTCTTTGTGATGACCTATGGGTAGATCAACTTGATCTTCCACTTTGTTGTTTTCTCCATTTCCTTTGGCACTATATTGACACCCCACTACATAATATAGTTCTGTAGTCTCATCATTGAGCTACTTCTCGGCTTCCTCCTCTTTTGTTGGTTCAACTCCAGCTGCTCCCCAGGCTGGTATGCTCCTCCACCTGTTTCCAACTTAACCTGTTGGATGTGCATGCTTTGCACTATCACCCTTATCTCCAGGGCTTCCATTTCTTCACACAGATCAAAAAAGTCTATGATGTCTTCTTCCTCTTCTACTACAGACTCCAATGATGCATTCATCTCCTGTTCAGCTTCCTGGATGAAATTTCTGAGCCACTCCTCTGAATTCTCTTCTTCTTTTGCTGGGGCAGATGTCAATATCTTCTCCTTCTCCTCCATGAAAGTCACACTTGACTATCTTTCTGCTGCATCAACACCATATATGCTAGCCTCTTCTTGGCTAGTTGGTAGTAATATTTGAATTCCCCCAATGATGAGAACACTCCTCTGATCCTCCTCCTCTGTGATGGAAGTATTTAAATTCTCATCATATTCATTCACATGGTCTGCAACTCCACATGAATATTCATATGAATGAGGCCTTTCCTTTGCGTCCCTTTCACCTATCAACACTCCTTTCTGATTTGAACTCTCAACTAATTTCCTCTCTTCTCCCTTTCCCACCTGGAAATCTGGGATTTCTCTTCTTCCCTCTTGGCAGTCTATGATATCAATTGATCTCATCTCATTTCCCACCTAGAAATTTGAATTTTTATCACTGCCCTCCTGGCAGTTCATGAGATCTCTGCCCTCCTGGCAGTTCATGAGATCTCTGCTTGATCTTCTCTCCTCATCACTAAGGTTTTTTTCAACTTCTGGTTCACAGATGTAAACCAATATCTCCTTTGTGTCACAGAGGTTTTCATCATGCCTCATCCACCTCCTTAACTACTATTGTTGTCTTCTAGCCTACAAGATTTTAACATGCCACTTCGCTTTTCTCTTCAAGGGCCACTCATACCTCCAACACACCTTTTCCTCCTGCTGCATCTTCAATGCTAGCCTCTCCATATCTACTCTTATCTCACTGAGATCCTTGTCAATTTCTACTTTAGTTTTCTTCTTGCGGTTTTCTCCTCAACCAAACTTATGGCCTTCAGCAGCCATCTTTTTTGCCTTCAACCCTTCTGAATGTCTACCATTTTCTGCACATCTCACAACAATATTTTCAAAGCATCAACACTCTGTCTCCCTTCACCTGCTGTCTACAAGAGAACTTTAGATTCTGATACCATTTGATGTTATCAAACTATCTCTATTCACCTTATCGCCTTTCCATACAATTTGCAGAAAAAATTCCACTCTGATACCACTTGATGCAGGACCCCCCTACACTCCTGGGGCTGTGCAACCTCTCAGTCAAGGATCTTCAAATTTTTGAGTTGGATCAGCTCTTCAGGCCCCTGCTGGAACCCAAAATTACCTTACACAGGTCCCTTTGTCTCCTAAGGCACAGGTCCTGTGAGACTCGCGGGCTCCTGTTAATCCCATGCTCCCTAATTTGGAAATTTGAATAACAATGTGTGCTAGCTCTTTGGGCTAGGACCTTTCCCGCATGCGACCATGGCTATGACCTGGGGCTTAATCTCCTCAGTGCTTCGGAGTTTTGGGCTTCGACTCTTTTTGACAACGGCTTCACCATTTCCGTCGAAATGTGAAACCCAAATTTTCCCGGATGATCAACGGTCCTTATCTCTCCCACAACCAACGACTGAGATCCTCTTCAGATTTTGATGTTCAGGTGTTTCGAACGCTCTGATAACTTTCTCTCTTGAAATTCTCTGCACCCAAAGACTCAGATCAAACACCATGTGCTCCTCCCCTTGCTCGCTCTTCCATAACACCAGGTCTCCAAAATTCTTTCCTCTGGGCCATGGGATCTCTTGCCATGTGTCTACCCCTTCGGATGGCTCAGATAAGTTTTGACCTTTGAGACTCTGGGGAATCTCACTCCACACTACATAATTCTCCCCTGAGTGCTCGACCACCGATTCTTTTGGGTCTGGTGACACCTGTGTACCCAATAAGACGATCATGATGAGCTTCCCGTTTTGGATCTTTGGCTAATATTGCATGCTCCACGCCTTGGTTCCTCTAAAGTTCTCCTCCTATGGAGTCCTAAATCCAATGACACACGTCCCAATGGATGGACGATGCAGATCTCTTCGGGTCCCTATGACTTTGAGGACCTGGACGCTTTACTTATCCGTTTTCCCCGGACTGTTGGGATTCTGAAAAGGATAATCCTTCGACATGTTTCCTTAGTAATAGATAGTCCCGATTGGTGAAGACTCTGGGACTTCACTCACCCATGCTCTTTTGCATTCCAATACTCCCGAGTGTGTGAAGTTTGAAGAACTTCCACTGTTATACTCCACACAACTCTCCCAGATCTGATGGTTGCCGGATAACTTGCCAACTTCCAAAATGGATCTTGTCCATCCATATTTTTTCTTCGACAATCCTCCCTTGGATGTTCTCCTCCTCTTCTTGGACTCTCATATGGTGGTCCAGATATGCTCTCTCGTCGAGAATCGACGACTCCTGTAGCTTCTCCTACTGCACTTTGTGCTTTTCTACGGAATGAAGGATTTCTTCAAACTTCTCGAAGGCTAGTGACTTTGCCCCTCCTTTGAGCCCAACTACTTGGGGTCTTGACTTGCGCTTCTAGGAAACACTATCCCTCCTGAGCTTGAATGATTTAAAACTCAAATGGGTTCGCCCCTTTGATCCTCCCTCTGCAAGTCTAAATGACTTGTCTTCTTCCTGCGCTGTTGAAAACGCTATTTCTCCTTAGCTTAAACTCGCTTGAACCAAAAGAGTCTCAATCCTTCTACCTTTCCATAAAATTTTTGGTGCCCTCCAGACACTTATTTCTCTTCCTATTGATATTTTAAAGTGAAACTGCTTTAACTCTGGTGCACTCCTTGCACTTGAATAGCCTTTAGATGGCTCTCTTTCAACACTTCGTTTGAGTGCTGGCCTAGTGCACTCCTTGCACAAGTCTTCCTCTATAGTGTTAAACAACTCTGTGAGTGTCATCCTATGACACTTCTCTCCCCAGAAACTGAAAGAGAGTTCACTTGTGCACACTTTCACCTTCTCAATTCCCTCCTAGCAAAGCTTCTACAAAATCTTCAACAATTCTGTACTATGCTTACTCCTGTGCAGACTTTCCTCCAGGGTATTGAGTAACCCTCTATTTCTCTGTTCCTCCTCTGCACAATCTCCCCTCTAAGGTATCCAACAAACTTTAGGTTCCTCTCTGAGTATGTGTATGTTCTGGTGTGCCCTTCTGACATGTTCTCCTTTGAATTCGACTTGAATTTTAGATGCGCACTCCTTGCACCGGCTACATAGTTTCAAGACTCTGTTGTGCACTCCTTCCACAACCTAAAGAATCTAGAAAAAATACAACAAATTCTCAAACTCATAGTGAGTTCTATTTTATCCCTATAGATGAAATCTAACATAGACATCCATAGAATATATCCATAACACACAGATAACATTCATCAAAATACAGATATTCACCACACAGGAATTGATAAACAAAGAAATATATTCTTTTGTATTAATATCAGAATACTAATTACAATGCGTGAGATCAGACTGCAATTGAGTCTCCTCTCTCTCCTCTCCGTACTCTCCTTACCCTTAAATTCCTAATGAAATTTGATACAAATATATTTTCACCAAAAGAGGGGCTCCTCGAGCCTTTCCCTTCAAGCTACCTAACTCTCATTAATTACATTGAATGAACATCAATATCTCATATCCGAGGCCAGGTTCAAGATATGTATAACTCAGGTCTATTAAAGGAAACCTTATCTCCAGCCTGTAAAAAGGAAATAACTTGGCTCTTCCATCCTGACATCATTCAATTGTATTAACCTCACATTTAAAATTTAAAATTCGGGGGCAAAATGAGAGGGTTGGCGCGTCTCCCCTTCTTGAATGGAAGTTGATGAGCTGGAATGTTGGCGCGCTTCTGAGGTGACGCAATGCTCCTACATCATGAAGTGATATATGCCATATCTATATGTAGTTTGAGTTATTTTATTTTATTCTATGTCATCTCCGTATTCAACAAACTAATAATCATTTCATGAGTTTTCAGATAAAGAGCGTATCATCATTTTTCTGCAAATCACCTCAATACGATCAATAAATTATTCTGGATTAAGTTAGATATTGCATGTATATATATAAAAGAATAAGTGGTGTCTAAGTATTTTCAGATCAATTATGATCATCAGATTGTGACATTGGGTTTGTTGGATATTTGGAACTTCAGACAGTCATTCTCCACAAGAAAGTATAAGAAGGCCCATCTATACCATTGAAGAAGACCTAGGAATAAGTTGGACACCCAGGAAGAGATGTCGACCCCATAGTAAAAATAATAAAGTAAATGAAGACCTAGAAATAAGAAGTCATCCCTAGAATGGCGCCCAGATTAATATAAATACAGGACTGGCTCATTTCATTTTGACAGGAATAAAACTCCTTTTGCAGTGCACACAAGGGAGTTGTAGCTGCAATTTTGGCAGTTTAGCTATTTTTGGGTTACTGGTTATCTTGGAGAGTGTGTCGCACTTGGAGAAGCTCTTGCTTGGTTATTATTGGTCATATTATTGAGGAGCTAGTTCTTGGTGATGTTATCCTTGGGGAGGATCTTGTTTGTATGGTATTTTGGCTATTGATGGTGATGTACTGGTAATATCTTGGACTAAATTATTCTAGAGAAAGGTTGTTGGGTTTTCGTGCAAGTTTTGGTTTCCCAGGATAAACTCTTGTGTTCTTGTGTTGTCTTCTTGTATCTACTATGCATGGTATATATTTCTAGATCTTGTTATTTCCACTGCATTGTTATAGTTGAGATTTTTAGTGTATATTTCTTTTATGAAAATTGTTGTATGAAAGTGAATCTTGTTATTAATCATACGACAATAACTATCATATTTAAGAATCATGTAAACACCAACATGGTATCAGAGCTAGTTGAAATATTTCCACTACATAGTTACAGTTGTGATGCAACCCCCCTACCCTCCTGGGGGTTCTGCGACCTCCCAGTCAAGGATATTCAAATTATCGAGATGAATTATCTCCTCAAGGCCTTGCTGGCCCCAATTTTTTTTTAACACATACCTTTATCACTTTAGGCGTAGGTCATATGAAACCTGTGGGCCCTCTCCTTAGAGGTTTTTTAAAATATTAACGCTGACGGGTGCTATCTCCTTCCAGTAGCCCCTCTCCACATGTGACCTTGGGCTATGACCCAAGGATAAACCTCCTAATAAATTCACAACTTTGGACTCCAATTTCCTTGGATGCAACAAATCTCTTTTCACGCGAACTCCAAATCAGCGAAGCTACCCGAAACCAGATCTACGAATCACGCTCTCTCCAACAACCAATGGTGGTGATCTCCTTCGAAATTTTGACTTCAGGGTTTCCGACCATTTCAATACACCATTTCTCCCAAAGTGTTTCCTCTCCGAAGCTATAGGATGAGCACCACGTGCTCACTCGATCTACAATCGAGATCACTCCTTGTTACACTCCGATTGATTTGCAATCAACGCTTCCTCCACGTCCTTTCTCCTGGAGAATCAAACCTCTACAATAAATATCCATGCTCCACATGTCCTATCCAAGTGGGTGGTTAAGATGGATTTTGGCACCTGAGCCTTCGAGCGTTTTTGGATATTCTATCCCCAGTTCCTTCTCAAGGGCTCTTCCTCTGAAGTGCACGATCCAGAAACACGTGTTCGTCCTAGATCGATGGCCACAACTGACTTCACTTACTTGGGCTTCGAGAGGTTTGCAACCTCCACCCTCGTCTGCTTATGAAGGGATCTTCCTATGAAACTCATGGATCTTCTCCATGTGCCCTCTCTATATCCAACGGTCCATATCTACTCTGCTCTTCACGACTTCGCAAAGATTTCACCTTGCTTCACGCAAATTATTCCGTAGCTCTTCTCTCCCAAACTCGCTTATCTTCTGCCACGTACCCTCCTTGTAGCCAATGGCTAGGATCACTTTGTGATTTCAGACTTCGACGATCCCACTCCTC
The DNA here is from genome assembly GCA_010110895.2 of Picea sitchensis. NCBI lineage: Eukaryota > Viridiplantae > Streptophyta > Pinopsida > Pinales > Pinaceae > Picea > Picea sitchensis. The sequence goes on along the minus strand of SNQJ01S0065851.1, from coordinate 42,935 downwards.
AATACTTCAAAAAACTCTGAACCATGTTGTGCCGAAATGCTTCACGACTAAATTCCATGCATTTCTCCTAGATCTAACTGTCTGGATTGATTCCACTTCCTTGGAATGGATCTTGATCGTTTATCTTGAAAAAACCTTAAAATATCCTCCTTCTTGAAGGATTTCTCCTACTAACTCCTCTGCACTTGTCCTTTATTCAAACATTCACTCCTTAGAGTGCCTTTTTGACACTTAGTCGAAATTTGACTTTTGTGCACACCTTGCAACAAGTCTTCTCTTAAACCTACTTCTTTGTGAGCAACTATGCACGCCTTGCAATAGTTCGTTACTCAACCTGATTTCTCCTCCTGAACAAACAAACTTAAGTATATTTCACCTACGCACACCTTGCGAGGTCTTCTACACTTATTCTCAAACAGAACTTAAAGCTTCCAAGTCAAAAGACTCTGTCAACACACTCCTTGTGGAAACTCTGCACTCCTTGCAAATCAAAGCTTCATGCTATCTCTTTCGATATTTTTGAATCAAAATAGACTCTGTCTACGCACACCTTGAGAACACTTATGCACTCCTTCCAACCAAATGTTTCCCATTATTTCTTCTGAGCTTTCTGAGTCGAACCAGACTCTGTCAATGAAATCCTTGTGGACGATATGCACTCCTTGCATAAGCTCATGAAGAGAAACAATTGAAACTTATCTAAACTCTCACAGATTCATACATTCAACAATACAATTCATGCATGCATACAAATGGAAAATAATAGAGAATATTTAAGAAAAAAAAACACCACACATTGGATCAACATCTCTCTGTTACCTTCATTCAAATATAAATGGATACAACTATGATAAACAACAACTAAAATTCAACAACTAAATCACAACAATATCCTACTAATTTGCAACAGCCTCATTTGGGCGTACAATGCATCTACTTATACAAGAGGGCCCCTAGGGTTCCCTCTGACTACCTCTCTTCTCCAAGTAAAAAATAACTCCCACTTAAGAACCGTTAGATTAAAGTATAAGAGTAAAACTCCCATATCTCTCGCGATCGTTCAACTTCTAAGCATTCTGATCTTCTTTAATCATCCTTTCAAAACATATTTACAGGAAACACCAACGTTTAAGATTCCAAAATAATTAAAAAGGTGCGCTAGGGCGTTGAGTTTTCTATCCACGTTTGTTTTGTTGACAATTCTCCTGCATCATACTCCACTACTGGGAAAATCATGAGTTCCTGCTCATGGCTCCCTCTGCTATCCTGTTGAGATCCTCCAGGATCCCAAACCTGAAATTGGAGTTGTCAACTTGCTCCTTTGATTTGTTGCTCCTGCTTCCCTGTTGCTCCTGCAGGTTTTATTCTGTTCCATCCTTCTTTGTTGCTGGCTACCTTCTTTGTTTCTTCCATCATAAATATTTTTATATCCTCTATTTCTTTGTCTAGCTAGTCCAATGGCTGACTTTCCTCCTATAGTATTCTCTGTTGTATCTTCTCTCCATCAATTTCCAACTTAACTTGTTGGGTAAGTCCCCTCTGGGTTATTATTATTTTCCCCAGGGCTTTTGACTCTTCACAGAGATCAACAATATCCAATCTATCTGCTTCTTTTCCTCTGCTGTAGGTTCCGATTCTACAGTTTCCTCATGTTCATGTTCGTCGCTGAAGTTTTTGAGTAATTACACCGAATTCTCTTCTTTCTCCATTTCTTTGGCACATTCTAATGTGTGTTCTTCCTCCTCCATGGAATTCTCTGCTGGATTTCCTCACTCTACTGCACCTTCATTATAGACACTATTAATTTTAAAGGAATTTGGCCCCATGGCCTATTTCTTGGGTGATTTTTGCATCACTTCCTCATGTTGAGTAAAGGGTAGATCAACCTGATCTCCCACTCTGTCTCCATTACTTGTGGCCTTGACGTGCCAATTCACTGCAGACTCTAGTTCTGCAGGTTCCTTACTGAGCCCCTACTCAGATTCCTCCTCTGACAGATTGACTTCTGTCATCTTCTCTTGTATTGGTATATCTCAATCTTCCTCCAACTGCTCCTTGTGATGACATTCTGCTTCTTTTTGCATGACTTTCTCTTGGAAATCCTTCTCTGGTTCTGGATTGTCCAACCAATCCTATAGTAACTTCAAATCCATATCCCACTGAGTGAAAAACTCAACTGCATTCTCCTCTTCTTCTGTTGGGGCATACTTCAATATCTTCTCCTTCTCCCCCTCCTTTATGACAGTCAAAGTTGGTTGTCTTTCTTCTACTGCATCTTCAACACATACTGTGGCCTCAACTGGGCTACTTGGAAGGAATATCTGAATTCCCCCAATGATCAAAATGCATTTTTGATCTTTCTCCATTAGCTCTCCTTGCTGATATGAACTCTCAGCGAAGTTCATCTCTTCTCTCTTTCCCATCTAGAAAATTGGGTCTTCACCTCTACCCTCCTGGAATTCTATGAGATCTTCAGATGACCTCATCTTATTGCCCACCTAGCAATCTGAAATTTCATCTCTGCCCTCTTGGCAGTTCATGAGATCATCTGATCTCTTCTCCTCCTCATCATTGAGGCTCCTTCCAACTTTTGGTTCACATATGTGAACCCATTTCCCCTCTGTGTCACTGAGGTTTTCAGCATGCCTCAACCACCTTCTCATTATCTGTCGTTGCCTTCTAGCCAAATTTTTTTGAATAGGCCATTTTTCTTTCCTTTTCAGAGGCCATTGTGCCTCCAGTGTACCTGTGCCTCATGCTGCATCTTCAATGTTAGCCTCTCCATTTATTCTCTTATCTCACTGATATCCTTGTCAATTTCTACTTTACTTTTCTTCTTGCGGTCATCTTCTCGACCTCTCCTATGGATTTTAGTAGCCATTTTCATTTTCTTCCTGCCCTCTTGGAAAGTCTATGTATTACTCTGTAACCGAGAGCATATCCAACTTCTCCCTGCAACCCACCCAACTGTCCATTTGTTGTTTCATACGTGCAACCATCATTCACAGAGCACCACAATCTGTTTCCTTCTCCACCTGTTGTCGATAGGAGAAATTAAATTTCTGATACCATTTGATGTTCTCAGATTATCTCTTTTCACCTTCTCACCTTTGCCTACAATCTGCAAACACAAATCTGCTCTGATACCACTTGATGGTATCAGAGTATCTCCTTTATCTCCTTTTTCTTTTTCCTGTTGTCTACAAGCAAATTTTTTCTTTGATACCACTTGATGCAACCCCCCTACCATCATGGGGGTTATGTGACCTCCCATTCAAGGATCTTAGAATTATCAAGTTATATTAGCTCCTCGAGGCTTTGCTAGCCCCAAATGTTTTTAAAAAAAGTATTTTATCACTTTAGGCACAGGACGTATGGAACCTGCAGGCCCTCTCCATAGCATTTTTTTAAAATCTTAACGCCAATGGGTGCTAGCTCCTTCCACTATCCCCTCTCCACATGCGACCTCGGGCTATGTCCCGGGGCTAAAAATCCTAATCACTTCACGAATTTGGAATTTGATTTCCTTGGATGCAACATATCTCTTTTCATGTGAACTCCAAACTGATGAAGCTAACCAGAACTAGTTCTACGACTCACGCTCCCTCCGACAACCAATGGTGGTGATCTCCTTCGGAATTCTGACTTCGGGGTTTCCAACCATTTCAATAAACCGTTTCTCCCAAATTTCTTCCTCTCCAAAGCTATAGGATGAACGCCATGTGCTTTCTCGATCTACAATCAAGATCGCTCCTTGTTCCACTCCGATTGACTTGCAATCAATTCTTCCTTCGCATCCTTTCTCCCGACAAATCAAACCTATACAATAAATCTTCATGCTACACGTGTCATGTCCAAGTGGGCGGTTAAGATGGATTTAGGCACCTTGGCCTTCGGGTGTTTTTGGATGTTCTATCCTCGATTCTTTCTGAAGGGCTCTTCCTCTAAAGTGCATGATCCAGAGATGCGTGTCCATCCTATATCAATGGCCACAACCGACTTCACCTACTTGGGATTTGGGAGGTTTGCAACCTCCACGCGTGTCTGCTTCTGAAGGGATCTTCCTCTAAAACTCATGGATCTTCGCCACATGCCCTCTCTGGATCCAACGGTCCAAATCTACTCTGCTCTTCGTGACTTCGTGAAGATTGCACCTTGCTTCACGCAAATTCTTCCAGAGCTCTTCTCTCCTGAATTCACTTATCTGCTTCCACTTATCCTCCTCACAACCAATGGCTAGGATCACTTCATGATTTTGGACTTCAGCGATCCCACTCCTCAATACTTCAAAACACTTCGAACCACAAAGTGCCGAAATGCTTCATGACTAAATTCCATGCATTTCTCCCAGATTTAATAGTCTTGACTGATTCCGCTTCCTTGGAACGAATCTTGATCATTTATCTTGAAAAAAACTTAAAAGATACTCCTTCCTGAAGTATTTATCCCGCTAACTCCTTTGCACTTGTCCTTTCTTTGAACTTTCATTCCTTAGAGCACCTTTTCGACACTTAGTCAAAATTTGACTTCTGTGCACACCTTGCAACAAGTGTTCTCTTCAACCCAACTTCTTTGTGAGAAACTATGCATGCCTTGCAACAATTAATTACTCAACCCTATTTCTCCTCCTGAACAAAAGAACTTAAGTATGTTTCACCTATGCACACCTTGCGAGGTATTTTGCACTTCTTCTCAAACAGAACTTAAAGCTACTCCTCCCGTGCTTCTGAGTCAAAAGACTCTGTCAACAGACTCCTTGAAGACACTCTGCACTCCTTGCAAATGAAATCTTCACGCTATCTCTTCTGACATTTTTGAATCAAAATAGACTCTGTCTACACACACCTTGCAGACACTTATGCCCTCATTTCAACCAAACGTTTCACGTTATCTCTTATGAGATTTCTGAGTCAAACCAGACTCTGTCAACGCACTCCTTGCATAAGCCCATGAAGAGAAACAATTGAAACTTCTCTAAACTCTCATAGATTCATACATTCAACAGTACAATTCATGCATGCATAAAAAAAGAAAATAATAGAGAATATTTAAGCAACAACAACACCATGCATTGGATCAATATCTCTCTGTTACCTTCATTCAAATATAAATGGCTACAACTATGATAAACAACAACTAAAATTCAAAAACTAAATCACAACAATATCCTACTAATTTGCAACAACCTCATTTGGGCGTACAATGCATCTACTTATACAAGAGGGCCCCTAGGGTTACCTCCGACTACCTCTCTTCTTGAAGTAAAAAATAACTCCCACTTAAGCACCGTTACATTAAAGTCTAAGAGTGAAACTGCCAGATCTCTCGCGATCCTTCAACTTCTAAGCTTTTTATTCTTCTTTAATCATCCGTTCAAAACAAATTTACAGGAAATGCCAGTGTTTAAGATTCCAAAACAATTAAAAAGGCACGCTAGGGCACCAAGTAGTCTCTCCACGTGTGTTTTGCTGCTGATGCTCCTGCATCAAGTTGTAGTTTCAGTTGCAGTTGTATTTTCCATTTATAGTTGCAGTTGCAGTTTCCAATTACAATTGCAGTTTCCAATTACCAGTTGCGCAGACCTTGAGACTAGAAGACAAGTTGGATGGTGCTACAAATTTCAAATGTATGCACTTATATATGTTTCCAATTTATTTCATTTAGCGAGTATGATGGTGTTTTCATGGGATATACAAGGTTTTGATGTTTGGACAACATCGGGAAGACATTCTCCTAGATTAATAATAAATAATATAATTATTTATTATTAAATAATATATATAATAAGTAAATGATAATAATAATAGTTATTGATTATCCAAGGGATGCATCCTTTCATGGATGATCACCATATGTTATCTATATATGGAACACTAATCATTGTAATAATATATCGATCATATATCATCTCATATTATCTCATATAGAAAAATCAACATGGTATCAGAGCATGACTGGGTTTGATTCCCTCACGGGAGGGCCCATGAAATTGAGAGTGGATTATTTTAGTGTAAATTTGCTACTACATGTTTGTAAGAGACATATGGTGAAGGGTAATGCTTTTTATTGCATTCCATACATTGTTGTTTCATAGTGACTTCATGGACCTGGGAAGGAGGAGTTTGGATGTTTACATGGTTCAATGTTCGACTATAGATCTTTGATGCAGGGAGGGATTCAAAACTTGGCTCCGAGTTCTAAACACGGGAACATAGTTGAAACCTCTACCATTTGAGCAGTTGAGAGCGGGAACTGAACAATTTTACCCTATAGTTTAAACTTACAACAGGCCACGTCGTGGTTTGTGCAACTTATGGCAACTCTTTTTGTGGAAGATGCAGGATATTGTTGTAACCAGGGGTAAAGTGTTGGACTTATTAAGACCAAAAGATAATGAAAATTTTTAGACTATTCTTTCTATCGAAGTTTCCAGGGTCATCCGTTCTATGACCATTAACACATTTAAGGCCATTGCAATGAGGTTAATTTCATTCGAAATGGAATAACATATTCTTCTTCTCTCTGTGTCCACGAAGTGTTGATCAGAGTAACATGCAATCACAACCTCCATTAATTATTTTGAGTTTTTGTATTAAAATATGCGTTGGATGTATCCATAGGCTTTCAAAGTAAAACTTCTCTATGGCCATGGGATTTAAGTCCAGTGGGAAATGTGCCCATCTTCAATTGGAAAAGTAAGTTCATGCACATAGTTTGTACTAGATTAATATTTTATTTCCTCTCAAAGATGAATATGACGAAGGCTACTTACTACATGATCAATTAGGTATTGTACTAAGAATAATACACATGTTAGCATTCAATGTATTATTCAATAGAATTAGAGGGTTGAAGTAGATCTAAATGTATTAGAGGATATTTCGAAAGTAGATTCGAATTGAGGTTAAAAAGATTGATGTAATAACTTTTGATCATAGTTTCCAGTATGAATACTGAATCTAACATGAAGAAACCTATGAATTATCATGAAATATTAAACAATAACATTAATTTTGGCATCCCATTGATGACCCTTTGTATTTTGTTGGTGACCCTTCATATCTCATTGGTAATCATTCACATCTTAAGTCAAAGATCGAGAATGGATCTCTAGAAGGGAAAAACAATAAACTCTAGATGAATATACATCAATATAAATTGGACAGTAGAGTTAAAATCCATCCTTGGATGACTAATATTGACTTTGCCTTTAGAGGGAAAACACAAACGAAATGAATATGACAATAAATATGTAAAATTTTGAGAGCATATTTAAAGATGGGTGCCCCTGATGAGCATGAGGAGTTGATTCTCTTAAAATTGCAAGAACTTCATGAGAAGAAGGTTCGTGGCCAGATGGTTCTCTTAGAAAGAGGGAGTGTTGATGTTTGAGTAAGCATCATGAGGCATTCTCCCCAAAGGGTCCTGTTATCTCCTCAGATAAATTAATAAAGTTGTTTTATTTTAGGTGATAGGATGTCATTCAAAAAATACATTTCTAAATTTTTAAAGCTCATTTTTGAGATCTTTACGCATGTAATAAAGTTAAAAAAAATCATTTGGTTTCGTTTTCATTTCAAAAAAGTCAAATCTCAGGTTTCGGTGGCTTATGCCCTTCTTAGCTACCAAAAGACTTAACTTTCGACAGCTTAAACAAGAAATTCAGGGCTATTTTAGCCACCGAAATCGCAGGAGCGTGGGAGGAGTCAGTACGTCCTTTCACATGCCTAAACCGTCAGGGATTGAGGTTTTATGATTGCAATTGGCCACCAAAAATATAGGAGGAAAACCGTTTAGGGACTTGGAGCTGATCTCTACATGATATATCGAATCTTTTCAAATTGTTGTTTCATAAAATCACATGGTTACGTACTTCCCATCATTACAGTCATCAACCATGATTGCTTCAAATTTTCAGCCGTGCTTTCGCATCCCTTGTAATCAATGCCATGTTCTAATGCATGCCTCATACTTCTCGTCCTTGTCACAACTGAGTCAAATATTCCTAAGTCTACGCTGTGTAATTTTCCCCCAAAACCCGATTTTCCAATTGCAGGTGTACAGGAACATTGCGACAGATGAAGAAAGGAGGATCAACTCTGAGGAAGGATCTAGATGATATTAGTTACTTGGAATCGCACCCAGAGGTATGCCAACTTTTCAAGGATGCAGGTTGCTACAATTTTTGTAAAACATTATAGAGCTCTCACCAGCAGGTGGCAGAAGATTTTTCCCTGACTTTCGATGGAAGGAAAGTAGTCATCGATCAAGATGAATTCCAGGTGGATGAAGCCCTCATAGCTGAGGTGACAGAGCTACCCAGTACTGGAGAAAACTGGTTCAAAACCACTGTCACAAAGAATGTTGAATTTAGGTCCTACTTGAAACCAAAACACAAGGGTTTGGTATGGAAGAAAGACATTCCTATGTCTTTCCTTGAAGAGAAATGGAATCAGTTATTAAAATCCATTCTTGTTTATATAACTTGTGAAGGTAGATATAATAGGGTGATGATTTACCATTTCAAACTCATGAACCATTTCACTAGTAGAAACCCACTTAATCTGCCTTATTATCTACACATAAGCTTATCTAAGATGGCTCATCAGGTCAAGGCTAAGCCCAATAAGGTTGCAGGCAGGTTATCCCACAATGGTTTGATTAAACTCTTGGTTTATGAGATGTTGCAGAGAAGAAGCAAAGAATGGAATTACTTCTTGGTCTGGAATGATTTTCAGACTGATGTACAACCAAAGGGTAAGAAGAGTCCTTCTTCCAAGAAGTCTTCTACTCCCAGAAGTGGAAAGAGGAATAGGAGAGATATCTCTCCAGTTCCATTTAATCAACCCTCTCCTTCTTCTAAGCCTAATAAAAATAAGAAGAAACTAAAATTTAGCAGTGAGACAGAGAAGGCTGAAGAACCTCCAGTGAACAAGAGAATTCTTAATCTTCCCTACACAGACTCGGAGGATGAAGAGCACCAGGTTGAAATAGAGCATGAAGAGCATCAGATTGAAACAGGGCATGAAGATTTAGTTACCACAGGACATGAAGATGTAGTATATGTAGATGTATTCACATCAAGGTATGAAGATCTTCCATCACCTACACCCAAATAAGAACAAGAACTACAAGTTCTAGATGCCTCATCTAGCAAAAAAGTGAAGCAGAGTAAATCAAAGGAAATCAGGAAACTTAAAAAGAAGTTAGCTCAACAAGAAGTGCTATAAAGGGTAATTAAAACCAGATATGAAACCTTGTCTAAGAATTTTGCAGAAAGCAACTCAACCTTAGAAAGATTAGCACATGAAAGCATAAAGGAAAAGAAAAAGAAGAAGAAGATTGTAAAAGATTACAACAGCTTATGGAGAGTAGCTAGGGACTTGAAGAAAAAGGTCAGGGTTTTAAGGTCACAAGCTATGTCTTTAAAACACGAGTCTCAAACACATGCTACTCTTGAAACCATAGCAGAGGTAGCAGTTCAGCATAATGAACCACAGACAACCAATCATTCCAGAAGTTGAGCAAGGTGCAGAAGCCTCAGAAGATCAACCCTAAGGCGTTTTGGATCTAAGACAAAAGGTATTTTGAAATTTTGATAATTTTCACTAAGGCGAAACTTTCGGTGGCTTAGGTGAACATTTCGATTGTTCATTAGCCACCGAAAGTAGAGATTTCGGTAGCTAATTGGTCCATATTTTGTCTATTCTAACTACCGAAAGCACTGACAGGGAAGAAAGTTAGTATTTTTGCACAGATCCAGGTTTTCCTTGTCCCAAAGCCTCAGGAATAGTTCCAATCGATAGATAATAATTAAAGACATCCTTATCAAGAGTTTGTTTTGATTTTGAGATGCTTTACAAGGTAGAAAGGTCAAATTGGTTAGCTATTTGGAAAGAGCTATTTTATTGTCAACAGGTGTCATTTTCGAATTCTCTCATATCTCATGAAAATACATTAGCCTCGGAAGGCTTACTATAGCTGTCGAATAATCTGAAGGACATGAAGATCACCCAAGAATAGGAATTGACCTATTTTATAGGATCTTTGCCTATTTTCTTGGGTCAGTTATTGACTTTCTATTTTTGACAAAAATGGAACAGATCTTAGCAAATAGGTATGCTCCTCTTGTTTTTCCCAATCCTTTGTCAGCCATGCCAACATGATATTATCAGAAGTACGTGCCCAAGTTTACTGGATCTGAAGATTATACTGCTGAAGAACACATAGAGGCTTTCTATGCCTATGCTGAGAACATTAACATTTTTGAGGAAGATGTTTGGACCAGAGTATTTGTGCAGAGCTTGGATGGTCAAGCTAGGAAGTAGTTCAAGGAACTGCCAGCTAATTTAGTGATAGGTATTGAGAAATTAGATGAAGTGTTTTTGAAACATTGGGGATAAAGAAGAGACCTTTTATATTATATGACTGAATTTGGAAATCTAAAAAGAGAGAATGACGAATCTGTCTCAGAATTCACCAAAAGATTCAATAAAATGTTTGGCAAGATCCCTACAGAGGTCAAACCAACTGACACATCAACAAAGATTACTTACTCTTCTTCCTTTGATCTAGAATTTTGCTTGATCCTTAGAGAAAGAAGGTCAATCACACTCGCCTTAATGCAAGATGTTTCTCTTGAGGTTGAGTCTAACATCGTGGCATCCCAGAAACTTAAAGGTAAGTTTGAGAGAAAGAAGTCATCTGTTGATCCTCCTTCTCCTTCAAATACCAAAATGGAAAATATGGCCAAGATGTTGGATAGTTTGACCTCAGAGATGTCAAAATTGAAAATTCAAGGTCAGCAACCAGCAAGAGGTAGAGAGACTAATGCCTATGCTCCCAGGAATCCTAATGCATTCCCTTACAGAAGGAACAACCAACATGTCCAGATACTTCAGAGAGATAAGAATGGAGCCGAAGACCAAAGGATCAGGGCCCCTTTCCAAAATGCTATGCTGGAACAAGAGCATGAGCTATCTCATGGTGAAGATGAAGAAGAAGATGACATCAATTTCTTTGGGGATGATGCTGATTCCTCCTTCTCGACACAAAATAATTATGAGGAGGCCCTCATGAATGAGCAGATTAATGAGGCAAACATTGAATAATCTTTCTATCAGGCAGATGATCAACAAGGTTATAATTTAAGATCCAAGACTGCTACTTCAAATACATTACCTACTGCCCACAAAAAGAAGAAAGATGCTACTGCCAAGCAGCTTGCTGCTCCTGCAAAATAGATGTCCACTCCTGCAAGACAACAATAGAAGCCATTGCAGTCCCAAGATAAGGATCAGGTGTCCCTCAGAGCTCCCTTTAATGAGGTAAGACCTTTTGACAAAATACCCTATTCATTTAATTTTGAATCAAAAATTCAGAAGGTAAAAATACCTATGCCATTGACCGAACTTATGAAGAATGATATATTCAAGTCTTCCATCATGAAGTCCCTTCAACCAAAGACTCCCATAGATGCCGATTATGTAAACCTTCAAGATGATAAACCCACAGTGACTATAGGACCTATGGTTGAGAACCGAGATGATTCTTGTCCACCCTTGTACATATCCCTGAATATCCATGACAAGATCCTCCACAACTGCTTGCTTGACTCGGGAGCATCACACAATCTTATGCCTAAAGCAGTGATGGATGAGATTGGGTTTGACATAAAAAAACCTTACCATGATCTCTTCTCTTTTGACTCTAGGAAATTCAGATGCCTCGGCCTCATAAAAGACCTTGTCATAAACCTTGCCCAACTGCCAATGAGAAGCATGGTAATGGATGTTGTAATGGCTGATATCCCACCCAAGTTTGGCCTCCTCTTGTCACGTTCTTGGAGAAAAAGGCTAGGTGGTACCTTGCATATGGATCTTTCTTATGCCACAGTCCTTGTGTTTGGAGGAGAGGTAAAGAGACTTTACAGAGAAAATCAGCTTGCCTACATCATTAGTGATGAGAAGAATTCTGTAAACCATCCCATCTATGCATTGGACACAAACTTTGGGGCATGCATTCTGCAAATAGATGATTCTTAGCCAGATCCTTTGCAGCTCACAAAACCTACTTATCAACAGTCCGATGGAGAGAGTACTCCCATATGGAGCATGTTCTTTGATGGTGCCAGTACCAAAGACTCAACAGGTGCAGGTGTAGTTTTGATTTCTCCTTCAAAGGAGACTATTCATTTGTCTTTTAAACTTGATTTCAAGACTACTAAGAATATAGCAGAGTATGAGGCTTTGCTGTTGGGATTAAATGCTGCCAAGAAGATGGGAATAAAAGGTCTAAAGGTGTTTGGAGATGCAGATCTCATCATACAGCAAGGGAACAACACTTTCCAAGCAAAACATGTCAGGTTGAAAGATTACAGGGATGAGGTATGGAAACTCAGGGACTCTTTTTCCATTTTTGATATTTCTTATATACCCAGAGCTATGAATCACCTAGATGATTCCCTTGTTGTCTCGGCCAGTATGTTCATTCCTCCTATGCCTCCTAGACTGAACTATGAAATCCAAGTCAAATACAGACCATCCCTACCTGACAATGTCAAGTATTGGAAAGTCTTTCAAGATGATGATGAGCTTAGTAGATTTCTCCAGGTCGTAGATGAATTTTCTGATATGCATATTGACCAGGAAAATCAAAATGTAGAGGAATCCAAAAAGCCTAAGTTGAAGAGAAAAATGGGTCAATACGATATTGTTCAACTGCCCAACAATTATATACCTCGGGGTTTGGTGCCTCTCAAGAAGCTTTTTGACCAAAATGATGTCCCCTACAAACCTAATAAGAAGGAGAAAGATCCTGCTGTCCATGAGCACAATATAGGAAGCCAGAGTCATCCTAAATTCATAAATCTGTCCTTTGAGTGAACTACTGATCAGAGGTCAGAATATTGCAGCCTTATGAAGGAATTTGCTGATGTATTCACCTGGAAATATAGTGATCTGAAAACCTATAATACTGATGTCATTCAATATAAGATTCCTCTAGAAAAAGACACCATCCCATTCAGACATAATTTGAGACCTATCAGTCCTCTCTTATTGCCTGTAATAAAAAAAGAAATAAAAAATCTCCTCGATGCCAAAATCATAATTCCACTGAGATACTCTAAATGGGTTGCAAACCTAGTGATAGTGAGGAAGAAAAATGGCGAGATCAGGTTATGCGTTGATTTTAGAAACCTAAAAAAATGACCCAAGAAATACAACTATCCCCTACCCAAGATGGAGCACTTGTTGCAGAGAGTTTCAGGAGCCAGTGTCATGTCTTTCCTAGATGGCTTCTCAGGCTGCAACTAGTTTTCTGTACACCCTGATGATCGAGAAAAAACTGCATTTACTACTCCTTTGGGTACCTTCATGTACACCAAGATTCCATTCGGGCTAATGAATGCCGGGGCCACCTTTCAGAGGACCATGGACATGGCCTTTGTGGGAGAAAAGGACAAGTTTGTCCTCATATATATTGATGATATCACAGTTTATTCCAGTAGTCATGAAGTGCATCTGAAGCATTTGAAAAGAGTATTTTTGAAATGCAGACAGTTTGAGATTTTGCTGAACCCAAAAAAGTCTCAATTTTCTCTCAAGAAGGGTAAGCTCCTAGGCCACATTGTTTCAGCAGAGGGAGTGTAAATTGATCCAGCTCGGGTTGAAGCAATTCAAAATTTGTCCATACCAAGGTCAAAGAAGGATATCCAATCCCTGCTCGGTAAGATAAATTTTGTCAGATGGTTTATTCCAAATTTTACCGAGTTAGTGAAACATATAACCTCTATGCTGAAAAAGGGATCCAAGGTCAAATGGACATATAGTGAAATAAGTTCATTCTAGGATATCAATCAGGCTATCATGGAATATCCTACACTAATCAATCCAGATTACACCAAGAAATTCTATATTTTCTCTTTTGCTTCCTATGACACAGTGGAAACAATCTTGTTATAGAAAGATGATGAAAGTCTTGATCACCCGATGGATTTCTTCAGCAAATCACTCAGGGATGCTGAATTAAGGTATGATCCTATAGAAAAACAAGCCTATTCTCTCATTAAATCATTAAAAGATTTTAGAATTTATATCCTCCATGAAAAGGTTGTTGCCTATGTTCCTTCAGCCTCTATGAAGGATGTGTTGACCCAACCTGATATTGATGGAAAGAGAGACAAATGGATCGCAAAGCTGATTGAGTTTGACATAGAAGTGAATCCCACCAAATTGGTAAAAGGCCAAGGCCTTGCCAAGCTCATGACAAAAGAGAACTGTGATCTTTTAGGCATAAATTTCATTGGGGTAAGTTCAACAAGTTTGCAGATAAAGATAGTAGCAGAAGAGAAACATGACAGCCAGAAGGTGGCTGAGAATTTGTCTTCATGCGAGTGGTATTCAAGTATTGTTCATTTTTTGCAGAAGTTGGAGGTTTCTCCTGAACTTAGCATGACTCAAGCCCGAGCTCTTAAGCTCAGAGAAATTGAATTCTTCATTAATGATAATCTTTTGTATTGGAAAGATCCTTCTGGTTTACTGTTGATATGTTTGGACAAAGATGAGTCAACTGAAGTCATGCATCAGTTCCATTCAAGTATTTGTGGAGGCCATCATTACTGGAAGACCACAACTCATAAGATCCTAAGGGATGGGTACTATTGGCCTTTTATTTTTTCATATGTGTGCACCTTTGTGAAATCTTGTGATAAGTGCCAAAGATTCACAGGGAAGCATCATCTCAAATATCTACCTCTGAGACCTATTGTAGTGAATGGTCCCTTTCAACAATGGCTCTTAGATTTCATAGGCGAGATTAATCCTTTATCTAGTGGTCAGCATAAGTGTATCTTGGTAGCCACTGACTATTTTACCAAGTGGATAGAGGCAATCCCCACTAGAAATTCCACTCATAAAGTCGTCATGAAGTTTCTCTATGAAAACATCCTGATCATATTTGGCTGCCCAAAAAGGCTAGTGACAAATAATGCAGTAGCCTTTAAAGCTGATGCATTGGTTGACATGTGTAAGTCAATGGGAATTGAATTGGTACACTCTACCTCCTACTACCCTCAAGGAAATGGCCTTGTCGAGTCATCCAATAAGAGTCTAGTCAGAATCATCAGAAAGCTGTTGGAGGAGAATCAAAAGAGCTGGGATTCTAAACTAAAGTTTTCTCTTTGGGATGATAGAGTGACCAACAAGAAATCTATAGGGACTTCTCCTTTCAAACTAGTTTATGGCACTGATGCCATTTTCCCCATTCAGCTAGTTCTACCAGTGGCTAAGTTCTTTCAGGAAGAACAAACTGAATCAAATGATATGGTGAGGAGAATGCTTGACTTGGTAGAATTGTAGCAAGTCATATAACAATTGGTGGACAAATCATAAGCTCATCAAAAGAGGATCAAGGATATTTTTGACAGAAAAGAAAAGGTGGACAATTTTCAGGTTGGTGATTGGGTTCTGAAATGGGATGCTCTTAGACAAGATAAAGGAAAGCATGGCAAGTTTGACTCTTTGTGGACCGGTCCTTTCATGATAACTCAAGTACAACATAACAACACTTTCATTCTACAAAGTCTGGAAGGTGAAGAAATGTTTGGTGGCCTAGTAAATGGGAGTTTTCTGAAATTCTATTTTATCTAAGGCTTCAAAGCCTTACCATTGTAAATTTTATTTTCAGTTTTTGTTTTTTTTTGCAAAACAACTCCATGCCCAATGGAAACACTAGTAGATAGGTTTGAATTTTTGTCTTACAGGAAAGGCATTGGTTCTGTGGTTCTTGAAACCTCACAGGGAGGCTTTCACCCCTAATAGGATCCAGTGTTATCTTCTCAGATAAATTAATAAAGTTGTTTTATTTTAGGTGATAGGATGTCATTCAAAAACTACATTTCTAAATTTTTAAAGCTCATTTTTCAGAGCTTTATGCATGTAATAAAGTTAAAAAAAAACATTTGGTTTCATTTTCATTTCAAAAAAGTCAAATATCAGGTTTCAGTGGCTTAGGCGCTTCTTCAAAAGGGCTTCTTTGTTGGAAGATTGATTGTTGTCATTGATGTCAACCCTAGTCATGGGTTTTGGACCGAAAGATTGATAAAGGTATTTGGACATGAAGGAAAATGCACATGAATATACAACACCCATGAATGGATAGTATACATC
>SNQJ01S0065851.1:0-20472 GCA_010110895.2 Picea sitchensis | reverse complement strand
ACAACCCAGATGAAGTTGCTACCTCTGTTTCTTCAGCATCTACTGAATGGAAGCTACAACTCCCAGATTTACAAGCACCAACTTGTACATGAGACTTTTACAGTCTCCCCTTGCTCATCCCTACCACCCTGGAATCCTTCTCTATCACTAAGAACCTGCAAACCAACTCTTTATCTTCTCTAGCAAAGGATTCATCATACAAGTCCTCTCTATTTATATAATCATATCAAAATCCATTCTTCTCCCCTTGATCTCTGCTATATCTTAATCATTTCTTCTCACTGTCCTTGTATGATCTTATTTCAGTTTTATATTCATTTACAGAAATTAATTTTACCTTAGAGCTATGGCTGTACCATTAATTCCATACACACACCTTTCATCTCACACTGTGCATACTGTCGATATCACACTGTGCATACTGTCGGTATCACACTGTGCATACTGTAATTTTCCCTTTCTTATAGTTCAACTCATTTTTCATTCAGAATGACCAACCACACACAGTCACTGCATGTTTATTTTATACACTACAACCCCTTCAATTACCCCTCAAATCCCTAGAACAATGCTTCAACAAATGTAACACCAACCTTCCAAGAACCATGATTCGGTTCTGCTAATTGAATCGTAATTGAACAATTAATCGTGAAGAGAAAAAATATCCCTTTGATCAGATTTCCAAGTATCCAACACTGTTTTATTACAAGCACAGGGTCTCACGTTGATTTCGCCATTTCACATTTCGACATTTCGACATTCCTGTGGTGAAGAGTCTTGACTCTTCATGTTACGATCGCCAAAAAGGAGCTTTAACTTGGTGCTAGCTCCTCCTTCTCACATGACCAATGGCAGTGAATACAACCTATACAAAAGGTATTTTGGCGTTTCTCATTTCAACGTTTCGACATTTCACATTTCGGCATTTCGGTTTTTAGCGTTTCGGCATTTCAGCGTTTTCACATTTCGGCATTTCGGTTTTTAGCATTTCGGCATTTCAGTGTTTTCACATTTCGGCATTTCGGCTTTTAGCGTTTCAACATTTCGGTGTTTTTCCCTTCGAGTCATCGTGACTCCAACATTATAAAATTCATGATCACAAAATCTCCGAAGTGATCAGACGGTTCACATAACCCACTGAGATGGACAGTTGACGGGATTTCAGAGTTTTTCCTTTCGGGTTTTTGAGACTCACAATAGTCCCTTTCGGCATTTCGGAGTTCGAGACTTCGTGACCAAAATCCCCCTTTGGCATTTTAAATTTTGACATTAATGACAAAACCAAGCCCTGTGCAAACTATGCAAACTGCCCTACTGTGTAAACTGGCCTGTGCAAACTGCCCCACTGTGTAAACTACCCTGTGCAAACTACAAGCCCTGCCAACAAACTCCCCCTTTGGCATTGATGGAAAAATTTAAGATTGTTGAATTGGTGTTCAATGCCTCCTTTGGGACTCGCGACATGGTCTAACAGCCTCCCGTGGATCCATTAACTCTGGCGATGATGAGTTTATCAATCACCCACGGGTTTTGGTCTAACGACAGTCATACTGCCACTAAATTGGTATCAAAGTGAAAGGTTATGGGTTCGAGTCCGCTCGATTGGTGTCGAGTATTTCAGTTGGTGCTGAGGGGGAGATTATTGAATTGTTGTTCAGTGCCTCCTTCGAGACTCACGACATGGTCTAACAGCCTCCCTTGGATCCATTAACTCTGGCGGTGATGA
This sequence comes from Picea sitchensis, assembly GCA_010110895.2. Lineage (NCBI taxonomy): Eukaryota > Viridiplantae > Streptophyta > Pinopsida > Pinales > Pinaceae > Picea > Picea sitchensis. Next base: position 18,746 of record SNQJ01S0065851.1, on the reverse strand, counting down.
GTTTATCAATCACCCACGAGTTTTGGTCTAACGACAACCATACTACCACTAAACTTAAAGTTTGACATTAATGACAAAACCAAGCCCTGTGCAAACTGTGCAAACTTCCCTACTATGTAAACTGCCCCATGCAAACTGTGAAAACTACCCTACTGTGTAAACTGCCCAGTGAAAACTACAAGCCCTGCCAACAAACTCCCCCTTTGGCATTGATGGAAAAAACTTAAAGTTGACATTAATGACAAAACCAAAGCCTCGCGGCAACCGGTAAACTTCCCCTACTATAAACCACCATGCAACCGCGGAAAACTACCCTACCGTAAACCTTCCGAAAACCACAAGCCCCCAACAAACTCCCCCTTGGCATTGATGGAAACTTTTAAATCTCTTCTCCCCTACGGAGGATGGAGGAATGATGGGATGAAGGAATTTGAATGGATGGAAATGGAATGGACCGGATGGATGGATGGATGGAAGGATGGACAGGGAATGGAGGATGGACGGACGGAGGCCGGATGAAGAATGGAATGGAGGAAAGGATGGAGGAAAAGGATGGATGGATGGAAGGAGGATGGATGGATGGACGGAAGGATGGACCGGATGGAGGATGGAGGAAATGGAAGGTCGAAGGAGGATGGACATCTGGATGGAAGGATGGATGGAAGGAAGGAATGGAGGAATGGACGGAGGAATGGATGGAAGGATGGACGGAGGACGGAGGAAAGGAATGGAATGGATGGATGGAGGAAGGAAGGAAGGAAATGGAGTGGACGGAATGGATGGACAGTGGAGGAATGGATGGAATGGAAGGAAATGGAGGAATGGATGGATGGAGGAATGGAATGGAATGGAATGGAAAGATGGACGGATGGAATGGACGGAATGGACAAAGGAATGGAATGGTGGATGGAGGATGGATGGACTGGATGGATGGAATGGAATGGAGGATGGATGGAATGGAGGGTGGAATGGAATGGAATGGAAGGAATGGATGGATGGAATGGAATGGAATGGATAGGCAAGGATGGACGGATGGAATGGAGGGATGGAATGGCCGGAATGGAAAGGAATGGACCCGGAGGAAACGGATGGACACCAATTTACTATCAACTGACTAGAATTATGATGGTGGTGGGTGTAGTGACACAGCTATCTCTACCAACATCATCAAGTTCCATACCTTAGTTACCTTTGCCTCAATTCCTTCCATCTCGTGGTGGGGTAAGTTGGTCAAGTGAAGCTCCACCCTGCTGAGTCAATAATTGTTGAGTCAATAACTGTTGTGTAGACCGAATTATTGCACCCAAGACTGCTAGTGTTGACAAACCTTCAACAACTGATGATAAACCCGCTGGATCTAAAACCCTCTTCTTTCATTTCTTTAAAGGAACTGTTTTTCTCATTTACAAATTGACATGCTGTAGAAATATCCAATTCATGAACTTGATTTTCTACTTCACTACACATTCCTACCTCTATTACTTGCAACTGACCTACAACTCCATGGAATTGTCTCCGCAAATGGTCCTCAAGCTTGTGGATGTCAGTCTTTTGAGATTCAATTTGAGATAAATGAATTTTACTTTGTTCTTTTAAGGCACCAAAATATTCCTCCAAATAGACTCTGAGGATTGATGAAGCTTTGGCTCCCATGATTTTTGTCTTTGTTTGCAAATGATCAAACATTAAATCAGATTCTTGTGCTTCCTCTATCCCTTGTTTCCATTTATCATTTTCTATCAAAGGAAGCCTTTCTGGCATTCCCATGATCTTGTCTCAGGGTTCTAGAATACATCAATATACTTCCAATGTCCATTTCAAACAATATATTCCCTGACAGTGACAATTGCATAGATTCCTGATGACCCCCAGCTTTGATATCTGATTCTTGGCCGTGCTCTCTTGGTTTTCTAGGCTTCACTCCTTGTTCTTGCTGTTGAGTTACAACTTCTTGTAACACTTTTACTTACAGTCTTTCTGGTGGAAGAATGTTGCAATGTCTTTGCAGTAGTAGGAAATTCCACAATATGATGACCATCAGACGCAAGTCCACAAAATTCAATGGTTTCAACCAAGGAACTAGGCTTGGCCATGACCTCTAAATTTGTAAGAGAATGAGATATTTCACTTCCTACTAATATATCTGCACCATCGATTTCTTTATCAGGCAATGAAATAGAAGGCTTATGACTACAATCATCAACCAACAATGATGTTGAATCATTTGTGGCGGGAAATGTTGAGCCACCTCTGCAGGCACTAATGGTTACTATATTATCTGCTAATTTCTCTACTAGCTCAACTCCTCCAAGTTGCATTAAGTTTCTGTGATTAGTGCATAATTGCATAGATACTTTATCTTCTTCTTTTTTCTCTTCAACAGGTGCAACCTCTACAAATTTGTCCTTGGTATTTTGACCACAGTTTTCACCTTCAACCATTGAAACAACAAGAGTTGTTTCCCCTGCATCTGCAACATGGACTAACACTTTTCTATTAAGTACAGTGTCATTGTTGGATTGGGAATTCTGAACATCTTTTTCTCGTGAAGTTTGACAGAAAGTAGATATTGCATCTTTCAACACCCCACTTGTTTTGCACCTCAGGCAAAGCCAAGTATTTTCAATTGTACACTTTGGGTTAAATTCAACATAGAAAGCATGATACCATAGATCACATGAGTCACATGCAACAAAAGTATCAAGAGATGAAGATTCCTCCTCTTTGTAGTAACTCCGGCTCGTACTTTGCATCCATCTCCATCCAAACATACAATTGCATCTTCGTCAATATAATATGATGTAAAGGAAAGTGCATTGTTCTTCCCATAGACATACCAATTTTGATCCCTCTCTATTCCTCCAATGTCACAGGCCTGAATAACACTACATGATATCGAGCTACTGGATGAGTAAATGATGTTCTCCATCAGATCTGCACTTCTGACCGCTTGAAAATTCCAGGAACAAAATAATGATATCTCCAATCTGATAGCAGGTGTCTTCTTATCTTTGACTATCTTCAATGATTTTAATTACCACAGATTATGTGCCTGAAAATCTGGTATTGATCGTCATGATGATGATCAATCTTAATATGATCTTCACGGTTACTGATTTTATGCATTGAAATATGAGTTTTAACAACTGAAAATCTAGAAATAAATACACGATGACATGAAGCATCAACTCTCCCTTTTGTCTCTCTGAACATGTGCTCCTTCTAATGCTTCTCAATAAGCATCTTGCTCTGTTGTCTCATCCCCATCAAGTGTCCCATTTACTTTCACGACGTCCATCATAACTAGGTTCACGATTTCCAGTGTCGTTCCAACGATTTGAAGGGAGTCGTCTTATTTCCCATGGACTTCTACCCATTGCATTGTCTCGGCCTCTCACCATAGAAATTTCATATAATTTGAACCTCAAGAAAAAAGTACTCAGAAAAATCATGATAGTCATTTGGCCTTGAAAGTCCAATATCTGGATCAAAGCACCGACTTTTATAGAATCTAATTAAATGCATGAGACCAACCCAATCAGTTTCCTCTGTCGCTGTTTTTGCTAAAGCAAATGCTGATTCAATCCCCACTCTCCAGAACACCTTTGGATCAATAAGTCAGTTGTTCAAAGCATTAACAATTGAAAATGAAAATCGCGGAAAACTACACAACGTTGCAATTGATTTTAGTTGTGCAACAACATCTTTCTCCTTTTCCAATTGACTTATCCACATTTGCAAAGGTTGGTGTATTTGTATATCTACCAAGTACTCCATCTCAGGATCTGCCCACAACCATAGTAACAGAGATTCTAATCCCATTCGTGAGTCTAAAGTTGCTGCAACTTCTCCATTATCATATGACCCATCACCTTTGCCACCTTTCTTTGGGCGTTGAATACGACGAGCAACAAGCTTTGAATGACATTGTATTTCTAATAACTGACAGGTTTCTCCAGCCATAGGCAAGATCATATGATCATACATACCATCAAGTTCATATACTCTTACACTCATCATTCCTGGCCAGACATCATCACCCACTTGAAACTCACCTCCTGTTATCCTCTTCACGTCTTTGTCAATCTGCTCACAACATTTGTCTCTGATCTCATATTTGATTTTTATTCCCTTTTGATTTTGGAGTCATTGAAGAGAAATTCATGTTTATCGCTTTCACCAGCTTGATTGCCTCCGGGGAGTACACCTTAACCATTGAAAATCGAGGCTTTCACCAACTAACATCAACTTAGCAACATATGTTAACTGGTGAAAGTTTTTTCACAAAAATTAAAAAAATCTTTTGAGGTTCAATTTATTTCTAAGATAAAATCTTAAATCCTATGTTTTGATACTCCTAAAATCAGGTGAGCTTATCCGCCACTCCTACATTATTAATAATTTGCACTACTTAATCAAGTAAACTCATGCTTCCAATGAAGCATGTAAGAAATTTATTTGCTGACAACATTCTTGATCTTGATCCCAAAGATAAAAGAATGCATAGCCAACAAAGATGTGTTCCGAAAAAATGATAGAAATAACCTTCATCTGGAAAGAGTATCTTGATCTTTATACCGCTCAATGATTCCAGAAAATCGACAATAGGATCAATAAAACAGTAAAGGAATACCTCTTCAAGATTCTGTTCTGACTGTAAACGAAAATGATGTTGCTGGCTATCCTCTTTGATCTCAATGATGAATGTGAACTTCTCAACCTTTGTCAGAGAAAAATGTATACTCGGTTTTTGATCCGAGCCCTTCTTTTCTTCTGAATTCTTCCTCTTCATATCTGCTGCAAACCACTTTTGTCTACAAATATAGAAACTCAAGGCCTCTTAGTATTTGTTGTAGATCTAAAATTATCTCCTGCTGATATGTCAATTTGCTAATCATTTTTCAAATTTTCAAAATGGATAATCGAATCATCATCACAATCATCTTTAAAGATGCATTTAATACAATGTTTAAAGCATCACAATGGTTTCCATAATGTGAATCATCAATCTCCTGATAACGAAGAGTATTCTCGATAACAACATACTCTTTATTGGCCATCCGTCTTTGAATAATAAATGAAATTCATGACATCATTCAAGATAGAGAAGATCATTTGGAAAATGGTATTTACAAAACACATGGAAAATAGCATGAAAATCTCTAAAGAGTTTATACTAGCATAAGGAAGAGACCAATACCAATCACGAGAAATCCCCTATAATGAAAAATAGAAGAGTCGGATCTAAACATCCTCATGCAAAACTTGCAACCAATGGCCAATCATGAAAGTCCAAAGAAAGGTTCACTGCACTTCCATTCTTTTCCTCTCGTGTATGGGAAGGCTATTTTCCCATTCATCTCTACTTTTGTGGCACCTGGGATTGTAGTCCAACAATCTCGAAAAATTGTGCAAACATACAATTCTTAGATAAAGAGTCCTGTTCTATTTCCATACCAAAGGAGTCTCCACTGGACCATCCTTCATGGAAATGTGATAGATGATTACAACCAAAATAATGTGTCCAACCTTTGTCTATCATCAAAGATCAGATCTATGTCATTCCGTGAAGTCGAAGCCGATTCTCTCCTCGCAAGTATTTAATTGTTATCACCTGAAACTCCCTGAGTTGTAGGCTAAGGATGCTTGGTAACTAAGAAATCACTTAATAATCAAGTGCTTGGAAACAATCGGATAATTGGTATATTAAAAGACAACATATCATGCCTCTAAATAAACCAATCCTTTGAGAAACTAGATATCAGTTATAGAGAATAATCAAGGTATGAAGAAAACATTCAAGATAAATCCCAAGCAATATATTGTATTATACAAGAATATGCTAGTATATCTAAATTACATCCATGAGTTATATTAGAAGATGACAGTTCTAAACAATTGAACTAACTAGAATTAAATATAGAGTAATGGAAAATGTGAACAGACTGATATATAATGACCAAAGAAAATTGTTATTCTTATACATAACACAGTCAAAGTACATAGCCAAAGTGTATCCAGTATTGAACCCCATGTCTGTATTAAGTTTGTAGCTTTATAGATTTACATCACGCTTCATATCTCAGATAAAACAATGGATCTCCGATATTTTAAAAACGTAGTAAACTATATTTCATAAAAGATAAGGAGAGATCCTCAAGGTGAGGTCAATCCATATCTAAGAGTAGTAGATTTGCCGATGAAGTGCGCTTTTAGCCTCCCAAGGTTATTTGATTTAGTCCTCCAAAGATAAAATTTGAATTCCCAGGAAGTGTGCAAAAACCTTGATATTCTTCCTTTGAAAAGATGCTAAATGTAGTTTAAAAACCTCTTTTTGACCTTACCCCTCAAAACTAGCCTTTGAATTAGACTTGATAATTCAACACCTGCCCATTTGAAGTGGTTTCAAACCATTCAAACTAAAAAACTCCCGATCTGGGCAAAAATTCTAAGTTATTCGGTTATGGATAGGCCACCGCCTAATTTACCTAAAAATCCACTTTAGTCGGTGTAGAGCTTTCACCACTAACTAGCAAAATTCAAGACATGTTAGCTAGTGAAAGCATATATTTTTTTCAAAATCAAATTTCTACCATGGAGAGTCTGTTTTGAATGCTTGAATAGTTGATCAACATTTTGAAATCCTAAGCTTTCCAATGGTGCTTTCAAATCTGAATTTGGAGCCCCAGAAGCTAGTCAGCCTTCCCCACAATATTAGGTATCATTCTTTCAAAAATGCCAACACATTTTTTATCGCTAACGTATCTTTGACTACTAATAATTTGATCTAACACTTGGAGAACCCGATTCATGTTATTTCTTGTAATTTCTCTTAATGAGATTACTTCAATTTTAAAACCTTCATTTTCCTTATCCTTTTCTGCGAGCATTTTAGTTAGATCTTCTTCAGCCACTCTAGCCTCTTCTCTATTTTAAGTTTTAAGTCAACCACCATGACAAGTATACTCAATCAAAACCATTTGATTGTAATTCAAATTCTAGATTCCAATTTCTCTTTTAAAATGTTTGCATCCCTTCTCACTTTTCTTAATTCACTTAAAGCACTTATCAGTTCAGCTTCTAGATCAACTTCACCTCTTCTTCTTCTCACTAGACTCCATCATCCCCAAGTTTCATAGCCATAAAAAGTTGTACATATGAACTGTCATCACTCTCACCATATTCTGAAATATCACTATCATGTTTTATACACAAGTTTTTCTTTTGTAAGTTTCAAACTTGAAAAACTTCTTATGTCTATTCTTGAATTCTTTAGGTTTTCTATCACTGTCTTCTTCATTATCAGGATGCTTATTGTAAGGACACTTAGATGAAAATTTTCATATTCTACTGCAGGAAGCCACCTCTATACTTGCCAGTACCTCTTTTCCTATTTTTAACAAAATTTGCTTCCACATCACCTTCTGAGTCCTCATGACTGTTGATTACCAACCTTTTCTTTATCTTCTTCTTTCTACCTTGAAAGCTTCTTTCCCTCAAAAGAATTCTCACCCAGGTTCCTATCTCATATGTCGTTTAGTATTCCATGTAATTCATCCACTTCTAAAGTATCAAGATCTGTTACTTCTTCTAATGTAGATATTTTGAATCAATTCTTGCAGGAAGTGATCTAAGTTCCTTTTGCACAATAATATTATTATTAACCGTTTCTCCTAGACCTCTCATGGTAATAACAACTTCATCAATACGAAGTAAGTAGTTATATCTCTTTAGATTCTTCCATTTTCGTGCTGCCAAAATTGACTCTTATATGATTGTAGCTTAGCACCTTTACCTTAGTGTCTCCTCTTCATATACATTTTTCAATTTATCCCATATTTCTTTTGTCGATGCACAATGGCTAGCTTTAATAAATTCTGACCTTGCTAGACCTTCTAGTATTTCATACATAGCTTTGGAATTGCTTCCATAAAGCATTACCTGTAGCATCTATTGGAATGGTTATTGGACTTATATTCATTTAGTACAACCTACAAGATATATACTCTTTGAGTTTGTAAAAACAACTTCACTCATGATGCTCCAAAAATCATAATTATGACCAACAAACAAAGGCAATCCATGTTTTGTACATTCTGACTTCTTATCCATTATGAATGATCAAAAATTCCAGTGGTTAAACTGATATCTTGAAGTAACCCCCCTCTGATACCAATTGTTGTACGTGATGTCAACCGAGGGGGTGAATCAGCTTTGTATAAAATTTATTTCATTTTTATAAGAAGATTACTTATTAATCAATAAATAATGCCTTTAACATTTAACTTGCAACAATACATTTAACCAATAAATATACAATCATAAATGAAAAATGCTGACACGTTGATTTTTCATGAGGAAACCCAAAGGGAAAACCTCTTCTTAAGGAATGATACAAGCTCCAACTCCTTCTTTACATTCTTATTTTATCTCAGCTACAACCTAGATGAGGCTGCAACCTCTCGCTTTTCAAGACTCCACTAATGGAAGTTGAACTCCCTATTGCACAAGCACCAATCTTGTACACAGACTTCTACAGCCTCCTGTTCTCCCTACTCACCCTCGGAATCCTTCTTCATACTTCAAGAACCTCTAAACCAACTCTTTATCTTCTCTAGAAAAGGATCCATCATTCAAGTCCTCTCTATTTATATATAATCATATCAAAATACATTCTTCTCCCATTGATCGCTTTGTCTTCTTCATCATTTCTTCTCACCGGCCCTGTATGACTTTATTTCAGTTTTATATTCATTTTTTAAATTAATTTTACCTTAGAGCTACGGTTATACCATTAATTCCATACACACACATTTCATCTCATTAATCATGCATACCGTAGGTCTCACACTGCATACCGCTATTTTCCCTTTCTTATACCAACCCATTTTTCATTCGGAATGACCAACCACACACAATCACCGCTATTTTTGGCACACTACAACCCTGCCACCCTCAAATCCCTAGAACAAAACTTCAGCAACCTAAACGCCAACCGCCCAAGAACCATGATTCAGTTCTCCTAATCGTGAATCAACAATTTAATCGTGAAGAGAAACAATAACCCTTGATCAAATTTCCAAGTATCCAACAAATATTGGATTACAAGCACAGGGTCTCTATGCTGATTTCGCCATTTCAAGATTTATTATTTTGGCATTACTGCAGAAGAGTCTTGACTCTTAATGTTACGATCACCAAAAAGGATATTACCTTGGTGCTAGCTCCTCCTTCTCACATGAACAATGGTGGTGACTACAACCTACACAAAAATGTATTTCGGTGTTTCAGCATTCACGCTTCACATTTCACATTTCTCGAGATTTCGCTTTTAGCGTCAATATTTTCGGTGTTTTGACATTTCGGTATTTCATGTTTCACATTTCAGCATTTTGATTTAGCATTTCAATATTTCGCGTTTTTCCCTTCGAGTCATCGTGAATCAAACATTATAAAATTCATGATCACAAATATCCGAGGTGATCGGATGGTTCACATAACCCATCGAGATGGACTCGCTGGATGGGATGAGTTTTGCCTTCAGCTTTTGTGACCTCCAATAGTCCCTTTCGACATTTCGAGATTTCGACTCGCGATGGTGGAGTTTCGCTGCTATGTAAAACCCCTCAAATAGAAAGTTCCGTATGATAAACTTTGCCGACGTCACACGTGGATTGACATCGCTTAATAGTTGCCACGTATCACCGGTGGATTCGCGGATTCTTACATGTGCCCGACATGTTGAATCATCTTGACACTTGTCATTGCTCGATTGTGCCACATGTCCTTAGCTGACTTGGTTTGCTGACGTGGTTTTTTTATGTGTCTGTTTTGGGATTTCATGGTTCTCTACTTCAAAGGTTAATTTTCCTTTGATTTCAATCTCAAACTCTAAAATGGAGTCTTTGACATGTTCCGATCTTCTTCGTGATTCACGATTTCATCATTCTTGCACGGAGTTTCCTTTTGACACCTCCAACTCTCTGTAGATCCTAAACTTCAAATGGAGATTAAGCTGGTTTCAAGATTACTTAATATTCTTGTCATGAGTAAATCCTGACACCTCTAACTCCTATTCAAACCAGCCTAAATTGAGCCGTTCTGGTTTCACATTTCATGATTTTCAGCCGTGAGTTTCTTCCTTTGACTCTCGGAGTTTACGCTTCCGATCTTTCCATGCAATCATCATTGCGCTGTCGGCTCCTACAATTTCTCTCTTGTTCATCATCGCCGCATGAGTTTCGCCATCAATGACAAACAGATACTCTGCTTCTCGTCGTCATATATATAAAAAATATGCTACCAGCTTCGCTAAGCTTCGGTATGTCGAGAGGCATGTCGATCTCCAAATTAGGAACCACCGCGGCTCGCGGAAAACTGACCACAACAAATTCCCCCTTTGTCATTTTAAAGTTTGAAATTAATGACAAAACCAAGCCTCAGGTAAACTGTGTAAACCGCCTACTGCGGTAAACTTCCCTCGCAAACTTCCTATTGTGTAAATCATCGCAAATTGCAAGCCCTGCCAACAAAGAGAATTTAGTGGTAGTACGACTACCGTTAGACCAAAACCTATGGGTGATTGATAAACTCATCACCACCAAATGGATCCATGGGAGGTTATTATACCATGTCGCGAGTCTCGAAGGAGATGATGAACACCAATTCAACAATCTCCTCACACTAACTCCAGGGCTCTCAAAGACTAACCGAGATACTGACACCAAATTGCCGGACTTGAACCGTGAATCCTTTTCACCGATACCATTTTAGTGCGCATTTAATCGCCGCTATACCAAAACCCGCTGGTGATTGATAAACTCATTACCGCCGAGTTAATGGATCCATGAGAGGCTATTAAACCATGTATGGAGTCCTGAAGGCCACCACTAACGGATATCTCCCTCAGCTAAGAGGGAGTGTTGATATTTCAGCATATCGAATGGACCTTCTCCTAGATTGGGTCACATACCGCGGGAGATAGGATACATTTATCACAAAGGTGTACTTGTAGTAACTGGGCCTAGGTGTAGTCCTTCCTTGATTATGAAAAGGAGTGATATGGACTTGAGTTGCTTGAGGTGATTTCCACGTGTTAGTTAGAATTGGGTTGACATTCACTCACAAGTGTGTATCTGTGGTGAACAATCCTAGTGTAGTATTTGTCCTAGTCATGGTGTGATTTGACAAGAAATGATAAATGACTCAAGATGATATATGCTATCACATGTGGGACTATGAGTGAGACCTGGGATTCAGAGAGTCAATTGGATCTGTTTCTAGAGCTGTTACAAGAGTTTCTCCTCGCCTGTGTAGGAGAGAGACATCTCCCAAGACCTACAGACAAGTGCCAAGTGAGTTCGCTGAAAAGTTTTTATACTTCATAGACATGCTTGGAATGATGTAGAATGTCTCTATTGTTGAGAGGGAGTGTTGATGTTTTTTTTTTTTTTTTTTTTTTTTTATTTATTTATTAATTATTTACTATTAAATAATATATATAATAAGTAAATGATAACAATAATAGTTATTGATCCAAGGGACGATCCTTTCATGGATGGTCACCATATGTCTTCTATATATAGAACACTCTATCATTGTAATAATATATCGACCATATATCATCTCATATTATCTCATAGAAAAAAATCACCAAGGGACCTTGTCCAAGAAATAACCCAAAGGAACCATTGGATCTAGTGCATTCGTAGGAATAACGCACCTTCCCTAACAATTAAGACTCCAAGTTTGTATATCAGGTTGGATATTTTATATTGTTGCATCTTAAATGTTGTAAACCTGGGACACCCATTTAGGAGATCTATTACTTAAAGTACTTCTTTTCTCTATCAAATGTTTTGAGCTAGTACAATGATCATTGTTAGTACTAATGATGCACTTATTTACAAGATGGAATTGATATCTTATAGGATATGTTCTTTCTTGTTGTATTTCTCCCAAGCATGTTACTATGGAGGTCACAACACTAGAAAAGTGTTGCTCATGTATTTTGTTCTTATTTTGGTCTGGGCACACCAATAAAGGAATGATTGGTCACCAGTGATATCTCTAAGAGGGAGCTATAGTGATGGTTGTAGGAAGAAACATATTATATGGTCTATAGTTTGAGACATGGAGCATGCTATCTAGACATGGAGTTGTATACATGACAATATAAATCCATATATTGAAGGCGAAGAAGACAAAGTTAAAACCTTCTGAAAAGCATGATATTTTTGTGGGATACAGAGGGTTCCACATGGATATTGATGAGGAGGATTAGGTGGCTCCACCAGTGGTGAGGAAGAAGGCCCCACCTAGTACTAGTTCATAGGAATCTATAGTTCATAGGGAGTTATCCCTCAGGATCTAGTTGGGAGGAGCAACCTCCCAAGATTGTTCATTGGAGATCGAACTTCAGAGGATATCAACATATGAAAAGGTAGTATATGGCTCCAGAGATTGTACAGATTCATATGGAGTCATGTTTCAGAGGGAGCATGGTATCCCAAGATCGATGGATACTTGATGAGATCGGTTTCTAACTGAAGAATGTACGGTAAAGGAGCCCCGATACCTAGAGCCATTTGGATCAATGGACAATAATTAGAGTCTCTAGATGTGTGGAGAGACATCATAGGACTAACAAATATGTGTCATGAGTTGAGGAGGCCAGACATAATATTCAGTGGAAGAGGATTATAGGATATGTGATCTTTCTATAGTGACAAAGGAGGCAGCCGGTCAAGAGAACTAGGTATGGATTTTGTCTCAATCACGGAGGGAGAAACCAATGAGGTACACCGATAACATGACTTAAACCAATTAAATAGGAGTTAAATTTCAGAAATTTGAGGTGGAGGATCCTAGATCAATGTGCTCTTGGTACTAGAGGTGTGACAAGATCGGGATGAGATGTTCTCATTCGTGGGATACTCCATGGAGATTCGGGACATGATCTAACCACACAATTCCATGAATATACCCCATGATGACAATATGAAGAAGTTGATGCATCTTTGTTACCACCGAGAGGGGGTGAATCAATAGGAGAAATTTGATCCTTTTAAGACATATAAATCCAAGTGTTATATCAATGAAGCATTATCATCCAATAACCTGAGAATAAATAAGCACGAACAATTGAACAAACATAATATTACATAGTACACCGTTGTTTTTACTGGAAACCCAAATCTAGAGAAAACCACAAATGCTTTTTATTATATGTCTTGAAGAATTACATTCATTGGAAGCACCGACTTCCTTTGTTTTCCTTAACCGTGCAACTGGAAGGTGACTCCAAACCCCTAGTTTCTTAGGCTACATCCCCGAGAAGCTCCAACTCGCCACTGGCTACAACCAAAAGGAGGCTACAACCCCCTCTATGTTCTCCGGACTAAAACCGAAAAGTGGCTACAACCACCTATCCTTGTCCCGGCCCTACCACCTCGGCAGAAGTAGAATGATGGAACCATTGTTAACCTGACACCGGAGATATACCACCGTAAACATGTACCAATAATCTAAAACCATGCATCAACCATGCAAACCCAGACTCTCAACTCCCATTCATAAACAAGTGCATCAACCATGCACCAACCCTGTACTTCAAATAACCTGTAATCAATCTGCACTATAAACAAGTGCATCCAACCATGTACCAAGTATGTACCAATCATGTGTCAACTACTTCATCAACTATGACTCATCAATATGTACCTCAACATCATCAACTATACACCTAATGTGTATAAAGCAACTCATCAACTACTTGTCTCAACCATGTACTCAACATGTACCCTCAACCAAAATCCCTCATCAATTTTGTATCATACAAATCTGATTTGTAGCTCAGTAATAACTTTGGTGTATATGATCACATTCCTATAAACCTTCCCTAACTTCGCCAACAACAAGAGACTAGTATTTTCATCAAACTTTTTCTTTAGTCTCACATGCCTAGTTTTGGATTAGTCAACAACCCTAACTTGAAGTAATCACAACTTGAACCACATGGATGTATAAATATATGAAACTGATAAAATGTTCTTCAATGTGTTTTATGCAATTCCTCCAAAAGTAACTACTTGGAACCTCCTAAAAGGAGTTATAGAAAAATGGCACCTGTTCAATTGTGGCTTATTCTAGAGATTGAAATTGTAGAGCGTGTCTACATTACACATTTGTTGAATTGATATGAAAATGGTACAAAAATTAAATACTGTACCCTAACCAACACATTTTTCACTGAATTTGATTTGGTATGAAGAATTTATGATGGTTTTACTCGAAACACATGCTTTTGACTAGTTTCGTGGACTTAGCCACAAACCCTATTTTCCACGGAGTGTAACTCCAAAAATAAAATGACCCCCTAAGCTAGGATTTTACCAAAGATACTTGGATATATTTTCTGAATGTAATAGAAATTTCATGGTCTGAATCATTATATAAAAAAAATTATAATAAAATGGTGAAGATGATCCAAATAACATACCTTAGAAAGCACCATCAAAAGAATTTATCCTTCCTTGCATTTCTCGCCAGTCTTCTTTCTTCAATCTTCCTCATAATGTTAGGGCTTAGATATCCTTTGGTTACCTCTGTAGACACCTATAGATATTCAATTATGCTTAAGTGTGATTAAAATAAGAAAGCCTTGCCTCTTATTTATACCTCTGGCAGCTTCCTAGTTATCTCTAGGTCATCACTTGGTCCCCCCCTTCTTTATTTTAGGGTTAACGACTTCTTAATTTATCCAATAAATTTATTATCGAAATACTTTATTTTGTATTCAATTTGAATTATAATACACCTCATATACTTCAATTTTATTATTTTACCTTTAAAATCTCTTTAAACCACTTTGACTACTTTGACCTTTTGGGGCTTCTAGATGACATATATGAGGGTCCTCCAATCCTTCTGTGGCCATAACTCTCAAACTGTGAGGAGTTATGTGGACGCCCACATACCAATTGTGAAATGGAATGACATGTACTATCCATATAGAATAGTATTATCTGAAAATATATCATAACCTCGTAAAACCGTTATCCATCAAACAAACTTGGGTCCATTACCCAAACCCTGGTCTCTTAACTTCTCATGGACATAACTCTAACCGGTGAGGGAGTTATGTGACATTCCACATACCACCGTAAATGGAATGAAAAACACTATGTGGGATCTCATTATTCCAACAATTAATCATTGGTTCTCTTACCCCACAAAGCGTCTTCCCATGAGGGATTTCACCATAAGGGGACCACTTTGGAGTTCATCCATCTTTACTTCTTATCAACCATGACAAGACAATAATGAGTCATCTTTACATCAAAGAATCTTGGGTTCATTACCCAAACCTTTGTGCTGCGGGGATTTCTTCAAGGGTTGACATCAATGACAACCAACCTTAATCAACAGATTCTACTTCATATTCATTTTTGGTGGATCCCACAACATACATGTAGTTGATTGGATCCTTGATGTACCTCGTCAATGCTAGGCCATATAATTTCTTTGCAATGAGCACCATGAACCAATATTTGGTTGAAGCCAAGGAATTTCTAGTGAGTGACAATGAAGGATTGTACAATTGGATATGATTTATCCCAGATGATGAATTAAAGCTGCTGAGAGATACATACTCTGATTGAGTAGTGACTGTAGTAGATAGATTGAACACCTCAGGGTGCTGCTTCATCTTGGAGGCAACCATGATTTGATGGATAAGATTGAAGAAGGCTTCTGTAGCACTCAATACAACAGAGATAGAGTATGTCACAACCAATATCGCAAGTCATGAAGCAATGTGTCTTCAGAAGATTCTTGTAGGACTTCATTCAAGACATGGTACAAAAGGGATAAGTGAAGCTCCAATACTTATCCAAAGATGAGAAGATTGAAGATATCCTTCTAGAGTGGCCATGATGACTTGGATGAGGAGGATTATACATAGGATTAGCCATGATTATTTGGCTAGCTATGAGCGTTGATGTCTCAACATCGGGTAGATGTTCCCCCAAGATTGGTCATGCACAGGGCTATGCTAGTGCCGATATGACCAAGGGGAGAATGAATCATTCAATCATGGGGATCTGCTAGTGGCGAATGGAATAGGTATGTTGATAACATCAGGCATATGTTCCCCCAGATTGGTCATGCATGGGGCTATGCTAGTGATGATATGACCAAGGGGAGAATGACTCATTAACTCACGGGGATATACTAGTGGTGAATGGCCCAGGTATGTTGATATTCTCCAGGTTCAAGCAAACATTCTTTCTAGATTGGTCATGCATGGGGATATGCTAGTGCTGATATGACCAAAGGAGAATGATTCACTCATCCATGGGGACTTTCTAGTGGTGAGTGTCCTAGATAAGCATCAGACAGATAGTATCCCAGATTGGTCATGCATGGGGCTATGCTAGTGCTGATATGACCAAGGGTAATGATTAATTCACTCACAGGGCTCTTCTAGTGGTGAAAGGACTAGTTGTAGTCTTTCTATTGTCAAGGAGTGGATGGAATCGAGATGTTATCACATGCATATTTCAGGATGGAATGCGTGTGCAGAGATGTCGCATCAACATGGTTCATGAAGAAAACCTTTCCAGGACAGAAGAAATCCAAGTATGGAAAATTCCTCCCTCATTGATAAGGAGTGTTGGATATTTGTAACTTCATGCAGTCATTCTCCAAAATAAAGTAAAATATGACCCATATATACCATTATAGATTCCCTAGGAAGAATTTGGACACCCAAGAAGAGAATTCATTCCCACAGGAAAAATAATAAAGTAATTGAAGACCCATACATAAGAAATTGGCCCTAGACTGGTGCTCAGATTAGTATAAATATAGGATTGGCTCATTTCATTTTGACAGGAAGACAACTCCTTCTGCAGTGTGCACAAGGTAGTTGCAACTATAGTTTTGGCAGTTTTTTTAATTTTTGGGTTACTGGTTATCTTGGAGAGTGTGATAAACTTGGAGAAGCTCTTGCTTGGTTATTATTGGTCATATTATTGAGGAGATAGGTCTTGGTGATTTTATCCTTGGGGAGTATCTTCTCTATATGGTATTTTGGCTATTGATGGTGATGTACTGGTAACATCTTGGACTGAATTCTTCTAGAGAAAGGTTGTTGGGTTTTCTCCCAAGTTTGGGTTTCCCATGATAAACACTTGTGTTCTTGTGTTGTATTCTTGTGTCTACTATGCATGGTTAATATTTCTAGATCTTGTTTTTTCTGATGCATTGTTATAGTTGATATTTTCAGTGTATAGTTATCTATGATAATTGTTGTATGAAAGTGAATCTTGTTATTAATCATAAGGCAATAACTATCAAATATGAGAATCATGTAAACACCAACAAGGTTTAGTTTGAGACATTGCAACATTGGGTTATATTCGTCACATTATGATATTGGGTAAGGTTTGTTATATTGTAACGTTGGTCAATGTTTGTTATATTGAGATACAATGTTTTATTCATCAAATTGTAGAATCGAGTTATGTTTGTCACATTTCAAGGTTAGTTTATGTTCGTCGAATCATGAAATTTTTTTTTTGCCCATAATTAAATAAATAAGAATTCTAATGAAGTTTTTCCTTTCCTCTCACAATAGGAACTTCAAACTAACATGATGAATTGCGGGGAAGGAAACTTCCCTATGATGTGATGTGTTAGAACTAAAATTTGGTGAAGACTTAGTTTATCATTAATTACAATAATAATATAATTCCATATCAAAATTAGAACCATAATTATGATTAATAACAAGTATAATTAACAATTAATCTGCATATAGTTAAATTGATGCAAATAGTTAAATAGTTGAATTGTTAATTTTTCATATAGTTCAATTGCAATATATTTAAATTGCATATAGTTAAACGATCATTGTTCATCACATTGAGATGTAAGGTTTTGTTCATCAAATTGTAGAATAGAGTTATGTTTGTCACATTTCAAGATCAATTTATGTTCGGCACATTGCAAAAAGGAAGTTTTGTCCATAATTAAATAAATAAGAATTCTAATGAATTTTTTCTTTTCTCGTGACGATAGCAACTTTGAACTGGCATGATGTATTGCAAGGAAGGAAACTTCCCTATGATGTGATGTGTAGTAACTAAAATTTGGTGAAAACTTAGTTTATTATTAATTACAATAATAATATGATTCCATATCAATATGAATGAGAATCATAATTATAATTAATAATTAATTTGCACATAGTTAAATAGTTAAATGATAGAAATCAAATAGTTAAATGATGGAAATCATTTAATTTGCATATAGTTAAATTGATGCAAATATGAAAAGAATCTACAACATTTTGGCATACTTATAATGAAATAAAATAATTAATTAAATTTCTATAACATTTTGAAATGAAAGAACTCATTAAATTATAGATAACTCAGGAAATGTAAGGACTCCTTAATAAAAACTTATTAACTAAATATTAACTTAGGAAATGTAAGAAATCATTGAGTGAATATTAACTCAATAAAAAACATTAATTCATTAACTGAAAATTAACTCAATAAATAAATATTAACTCAATAATATTAAAGGGTAAAAAATCCTAAATTATTTGATCCATAAGGATATGAAAAAAATTCTTAAATTAATGATCCAAATATAATCTGATATATTATGTATAATATTTGTGAGTGATAGATAACATTGTTTACTTAAAGTGGAGATTGACTAAAATGTCAAAC
>SNQJ01S0065850.1:0-11796 GCA_010110895.2 Picea sitchensis | reverse complement strand
AAGGTCCCTTCCAACCATCCTTCATTCCCCACACACTTCTTGCTCCAAGGATTCTGAAACCATAGATCTGATAGCTACTCATAATCTATCTTGACAAAGAAAATCTCAAAGCCACTCTAACCAAGCCAAAGCTAACAAGCTCAATAACCAACAAAGCTAACCCAAGCTCACAAAAACTAACTTTCTCCATGAGAACTCCTGTCCTTTTATAAGTTGAAGAGGATAAGGTGAGGAGGTTAAGATGATCCCACTAAATAACGAAAGCGAGTAAGATCCAAACCATTCGGATGCCACCTCACCATAGAAGCTTCTCCTTCTAGAAGATTCGAGAAAACACTCATTTTTCCCACGTGCTGGAATTCTCGCACCCTAGCTATAGAGAAACCTGCGAGGTGTTCGCACCCTGGCTATAGTGCAACTTGCGAGAATGGGTCATTCTCGCACCCTTCCTATATAGCAACCTGCGAACTTCCCTTTTTATAAGGTTTTTACATAGGAAAAAGCAACTTCTTTTCTCAGGAAAAGTCCTTCTCCCTTCTCTCTTTAGGAACTCAGGCCATTGACCCCTCTGAAGGCAACAGATAGGTTTACATCATTAACGATCATAGGGATGACGAAAATAATGTGTAACAGGAAGGGGTATATATGCCCAAGCATGTCACCTTGGGGTGCCCCGGTCCTGTTCGTGAAGAAGAAAGATGGGACGCTAAGATTGTGAATAGATTTCAGACAACTGAAAAAAGTAACTGTAAAGAATAAGTATCCTCTGCCGAGGATTGATGACCTCTTCGATCAATTGAAGGATGCGAAGATATTTTCGAACATAGACCTCAGGTCAAGATATCACTAGGTAGGGATAAAGGATGAAGACATCAACAAGACCGCCTTTAGAACAAGGTATGGTCACTATGAATTCACAATGGTTCCATTTGGGTTGTCAAATGCACCTGTTGTTTTTATGTGCTTGATGAATGGCATATTCATGGAATATCTAGACAAGTTTTTCATAGTCTTCCTGGATGAAATTCTGGTGTATTCCAAGTCAGAAGAAGAGAATGAACAACATATTAGGATGGTTTTACAGGTGCTAAGAGAGCACCAACTATATGCCAAGTTGAGCAAGTGCTCGTTTTATCAGGAGCAGATCTATTACTTGGGGCATATTATTTCGAAGGATGGGATAGTTGTAGATCCTGAGAAGATTGAGGCCATCAGAGAATGGTCAGCACCAAAGAACGTCACGAAAGTCAGATAATTTATGGGTCTAGCCGGTTATTACAGAAGGTTCATTGAAGGGTTCTCAAGGATAGCTCACCCTATCACTTCCTTGCAAAGGAAGGAGAAGAAATTTCAATGGACAGAGGAATGTGAGAGAAGCTTCCAACGATTGAAGAAGATGTTAACTAGTGCTCCAATCCTGAGGATCGCAGATCCAAATGAAAATTTCATGGTATGCACAAATGCATGCAAAGAAGGACTGGGAGGAGTCCTCAGACATAATGGATTTGTAATATGTTATGAATCCAGAAAGTTGAAAGAGCACGAAAGGAACTATGGAACTCGTGATTTGGAGATGGCATCCATCGTTCACGCTCAGAGGAAATGGAGACATTACCTCATGGGAAGGAGTTTCTAACTGAGAACAAACCATAATGGTCTGAAGTATTTGTTTGACCATCCAACCTTGAATGCTAGGCAGAGTAGGTGGTTGGAATTTCTCTGTGAATACGATTTTTATATCAAGCATATCAAAGAGAAGGAAGACAAAGTGGATGATGCACTTAGCAGGAGAGTACATGAATTACAGGCTACAACCATTAGCATGTATCAAACCGATATAAAGGGCATAGTTTTGGAAGCTGCAAGCGCAGACTTGCAGTACAGGGAATTGGTAGCGAAGCTACAATAAGGTAAGACGCTTCAAGGAGTTGAAAATTATCAGCTCGAAACTGATGGAACACTTATGTACAAGAACATAATTTATGTAACTAATGTCCATGACATGAAACTTATGATTTTGTGTGAAATGCACAATGTGCCTTATGCAGGGCACCCTGGATATCAGAAAACCGTGGCAAAAGTCAAGAGCCATACTTTTTGCCAGGTATGAAGAAGGAGATTGTTGAATACATTGCCAGATGTATGGAGTGCCAGAAGGTTAAAGCTAAGCACAGGCACCCAGCAGGGTTGTTGCAACCTTTACCTATTCCTGAGTGGAAGTGGGAAGTAGTGACAATGGATTTCATCACAGGATTTCCCAGGACAGGCAAGCAGCATGATTCAATCATGGTGGTGGTGGGAAATCTTATGAAAGCTACCCATTTCATTCCGTTAAAGACTACTCACAAGGCAATGAATGTTGCTAACATATTTATGAAGGAGGTGGCACAATTGCACGAAATTCCCAAGACAATTGTGTCTGACAGAGACCCAAAATTCACCTCAAATTTCTGGAAAGGGTTGTTCAAAGGATTCAGAATGAATTTGAACTTTAGCACATCTTATCATCCTGAGTCTGATGGGCAGATAAAGAGGGTGAACAGAGTAATAGAAGACACGCTAAGGATGTATGTGATGGACAAACCATCTAAATGGGAAGACTACCTACACTTGGTAGAATTTGCCTACAACAATGGGTATCAAGCATCATTGAAGATGAGCCCATTTGAAGCACTTTATGGAAGAAAGTGAAATACGTCAGTAAGTTGGGATAATCCAGCTGATAGGGCAATAGTTGGGCTCAAGTTGCTCAAGGAAATGGAAGAACAAATGCTAAAAATTAAGCAGAATTTGACAGTTTCTCAAGACAGGAAGAAGAGTTATGCTGATAAGAACATAAAACACAGAGAGTTTAAAGTGGGTGACCATGTTTCCCTGAAAGGAAAAGCTAATAGAAGTTCCCTTAAGATGGGAAATTGTGACAAGTTGACAGCCATATTTTGTGGGCCATTTGAAATCCTAGAAAGGATTGGGCCAGTTGCATATATGCTTGCATTACCTGCATCCATGACTGTACATAATGTGTTTCATGTTTCATTGCTTAAGAAATATATACCTGAAGCTAATCATGTAATTGATTGGAATGTGATTCAGGTGGAGCAAGAAGGTGTCTTGCAAATGCGTCCTCTACACATATTGGACCGGAAAAGAAAACAGCTTTGGAATCGAGCCATAGGGCTTGTAAAGGTCTAGTGGACTTGGTATGGTCCTGAGGACATGACATGGGAGCATGAGGATGCTATGCGTGCAGAATACCCGCATCTTTTTGAAGATTTTGAAAATCTTGTTGATGTTGTGTAAAAATTGCACTGAGGACAGTGCAAAAATAAGGGGAGGGGATTGCAATATCCTCTGGCAATGCCCCAGTTATATTATGAATTTTAATCATGTTTATGAACTATAATCATGTTTTGTAGGATGGTGAGCTGAGTATTGATAAGTTGGTGGGCTTATGTGTTTATTAGGCCAGAGAGCCTGATTTTGTACATGTAATGATGCACATTATTAATATAAAAACATCTCTATGTGTGAACCGACCACTATGAATGAGTGATGGGGGACTAAGCTTCCACAAGTCTAGGTAAGGGAGAGGGGGCTGAAAGGTTGGGAGAGGGGCTAAGCTTAAGAGCTTAAGTTCTTAAGAATAATATTTTATTATTATTCCAAAACTATGTGAAATTTATGTTTTATCCTAAGTCCTTCGAAGGACAGGTGACTCCAAGGGGGAGGAGCATGCTTCATGGGTGACGTGTTAGCCCAAGCACACACAATTTAACCCAAGAAATGAGCCGTGTTGGGGGTTTGACCTCCCATTCTCCATCCTCCGTCTAAACTAGCGGATGCAGATCATCGACCTTTGTTTTTGTGTTTTGTGCTGGACCCTTCACCTGAACCGTTTAAGCCTCTGTGTGGGATATTTGTATGCTACTATGCATTCCCAAACCGAGAATCATGAAGTCGTCCTTTATTGTTGGTTGGGAAACCCAAATACCTCATAATTGTCGAGCCTTGCTATGTTGTAGTGTTTGTCTGTCACCATTTTGGCAATCCAGTGTCTGTGTTCCCAGTTGATTGTGGTGGTTGCGCAGTGCTTGATTGCATGTGGCTTGCTGGCCAGTATATGTTCATGTTGAGCCTTGTGATTGCCCGACTGTGTTGGAAACTGAGTTGAAGAGGCAATTTTTCAGGCATGTGAGAAACTCTCTCCTGGTGAGAGAGTCTATTGGGAAGTGGTTTTCTCCCAAAAAGAGTCTAGCACCAGCTACGGAGCTCTGAGATTTCCTGATCCAGCATGTTTCTGAGACCCAGAGAGGGAGGTGAAGCACCAATGGACTATGCTTGTGAAGGTGTATACTCCCGGGTGGAACAGGCATGTGGGTAATGAGATTTCGTGAGTAGTGGGCATAAGAAGGCTCCTAAAGAGAATCCTTTCGGTTGCTCTGTGTAGTTTTCTTGCAACCTCAGCCTAGTCTCAGATTCCATTACCTTGGGTGGAGCTTAGTCCCAACTCGGGGGTGACCCACTGCTGAGCGTGATGAGCAGTGAGGCCTAAGGCTGGGAGGTTTGTGGAATTTCTACACGTGGTTGGTGGAGTTACTACAGTTTCAAAGATAAGTATATGCATGTGTCTTAATTTAAATTAAAATGCATGTCTATGATGCTAGTAATATTATCATGTATTCCATTGCAGTTATGAATTATTGTTAATTCCATTATTTCTGTATGTAGCAGTAGTCTTGTAAGTATAAGTTTTATTCTGCATAGTAGCGTTGTCTGGCAAGTGGGTTGACAGCCAGGGACGTTAAAGTCGCCCTCTTTTTGTTTCACTCACCACAATACTCCATTCCTATGGGAATGAGGCATCTGCGTGGTCCCAACTTTATCAACGTGACCCAGACTTCGCTACCACCTATAAACTCTTGGGCACAAGAGCGCATGTCACTGATTTTCACATCCACGATGGACTATTATGCCATCTCGGCGACCTCTGTGTTTTCACAAGAGAGAGAGCAAAGATGATTTGGGAGGCTCACTATAGTCAGATGGCAAGACATTTTGGCATTGAGAAAACAATGGTTGTTCTACAGAAACATATTTATTGGCCAAAACTTCGATAAGATGTCAACAAGTATATCAGATCTTGCACTGGCTATTCCATTTCCAAGCCAACCATCAAGAAACAAGGCTTATACACCCCTCTTCCTACTCCATAGAGGCCTTGGGAATCCATCTCAATGGATTACATTTCTGGCCTTTCATCTACCAAGCATGGCAATGATTATGTATTTGTGGTGGTGGATCAATTTTCGAAGATGACAATTATCAAAACCTACAAGAAGACCATCACAGCGGCAAAGATTGCTAAGCTCATCTTCAAATAGGTGTCGGTCTATTTTGGGATACCGCAAACCATCACCTCAGATCGGGATATCATGTTCCTCAACACATTTTGGTCGAGTCTCTGGTCACTATTGGACACAAAGATTACTAAATCCACTGATTTTCACCCCCAAACTGATGGCCAAACATAGGTCATCAATCGGATGATTGTGCACATCCTACGCATGTACAACTCTAAGCACCTGCGTACCTAGGATGCGATTATTCCCTATGTTCAAAACAATTACAACAGGGCTCTCCATAGCTCCACCAGCTATAGCCCATTTCAGGTAGGGCTCAGATTCCAACCCTTGGGTCCCATTGATGTTGCACTACCTCTTGCAACCACATAGGCAGAATCTTTCCATGTTCAGTCTGAGGCCGACAAAGCCATTAGATTCATTGAGAGGATTTAGCACATCTGCCAGCAGGTCCATGAGATTTTGCATAAATCCAGTGTGAAGTACAAGAAGTGTCATGATCAACATCAGGTATCACACCAATTTCAGGTGGGAGACAAGCTCTGGTTATATTTGTAGAAAGAGTGCTTTACAGGGCCCCATCAGAAGCTCTACCCACTTTGCTATGGGCCTTACACTATCACCAAGGTTGTGGGTAGCAATGATTTTGAGCTCAACAATCCACCCTTCCTTGGCTTGCACCCAATGTTCAATGTGGACCTCCTTCGACCATATTTTCCACCATTATTGGACACCTTAGAGATTGAAGAACAATTGACACCAACATATCTCAACCCCGACTGCATGGAACAGGCATCCACTGATCAGATAGTGGACACACAGGTCAAGGGCAGTCGCCAATAGAGATCCAACTTTATTAGGTTGTCAAGGCAGGGAAACTTCTACACCAAGGAAAGTGGATCACCCAGGGCCAAATTGAGCAAAAGTTTCCTCACCTGATGGGGGAAATCAATGCAATGGAGACCATTTCTTCCTAAGGGGGGAGGACTGATCCAAGTGGATATTGGTGGCCACCCACCTATTCCAATTGGATCCTCTTGTCAGTTTTTAGTTCAACATGTTCATCTGTAATCCTTTGTAATTGTGGGTTCTACACTTTCGGGGCTGTCTGAATCCCTACACAATTTCTAGGTGGATATTGGTGGCCTCCCACCTAATCCAACTGGCTTATTTTGGTAGTTTTCATGTCAGCACATCTTTATGTACTTCCAGGGCCATTTTGGGGCCCTAAACAGTGTTTTTTGGCGTGCCATAGTCAAACTGTAGACAAAATTAGATTTTGATGACATAATGCGTAGTGCTCTAAAAGACCTTTCCAATGGGCTGCCATGCGACTAAAACGGAGGTCGTATGCAAAAGTTACGACCCCGACAACTTGAGGTACCAACTTACCCATAGGGGCCCACATAAATTTTGGCGTTTCATCTCCTAGGGTTAGGTTTTTGGATGTTTATGGTTCTGGAATTCATGAGTAATGTTAAAAATGCCTTTGGAGCCTCATTGTAATCATTCTGCTCAAACGGATGCGTGTAGCAAGCCACATCTCTTCTCAAAGATATCTACCACCATTCAAGCATCTTGTTTCCAGTTCTGCAGTTTTACAGTTTCAACTCATTTTATTTATTCAATAGAAGTTATTGTTCACTAGATATTTGTTGTTGTTGTTCCTATATCCATGTTATTGTATTCAGTTTGTTATTCCTTTCGTTCCGCTCATAAATCCAGATCATTTGTGGTTACCACTTCCTTTTGTTAGTGTCTTAGAGTTTGTACTTTATATGAGCAAATTTTTTCATGTCTTAGTGGGTTGGGTATTATTGATATGAGCCTTGAAGAGGACATCTTATCAGTTAAATGTATTATGAGATGTCTTTATGGTGATCAAGATTGGAGTTATTAATTATATAGATACTTTTTAATGGAAAAAATAAGATAGGATCAAAAGCCAATTTGTAGCCCCAATTGTTGGGTATGTGTTATATTCTTTGCATGTGTGTGTGTGGGTGCGTCAGATTCGAAAACTGCGTCTGACGGTCCCTCTAGTAGTGCTCTTTGTGTCGTGTGCGTCGGGCGCTTCCTAGGGGGGTCCCGAGGGGGGCAAAGGTATGCCTCCCCCCTAGTTACGCGCAGCGTTCGACAACAAGCGATAGGCGAAGCCGATAGGGTTTAGGGCAATGCCTCGATTTTCTTTTTGGATATTTTTTGCTATTTTTAGCAAATTTTTCTATTTTTAGCGGTTTTCTAAATTAATCTCGGATTAAGGGATTAGGGTTTTGCTAAATTCCATGTATTGCCAGGAGCTTATCTGGTTTGGGAAATGACCACTTAAAGTTGAGTACTTTATCGAGGAAAATGCATTACAATCTGTTATTAGACAATGCATTCTTTGCATAATGAATCCAAAAAATGACATGAAAAACCGATCATTTGATGGCTTCTAGCGGGAACATGGCACTGGTTGGATATCTGGTTGGTGGGATGGCAAACGTATGTTTCCTTTTGATCTGATGGCGAACACCATTCACTGTAAAGAGAGAACCGCCCCTCTTGCATGCATATGAAACAAAAGCTAGCTGTATTGAGCAATCGAAGTAAGTCAAGGCCGGTTCTTATTGGAGAACGCTCTCCAGTTCCACTGCCTCCTAGTGTCCTTCTCTCCCTCTCAATGCCCAGAAAATGAGAATCATCTAATCATAGCGAGAGTATCTATGGAATACCTAAAAACATTGTATATATTGTATGGTGAATGGTGAAATTAATACAAAAATATTTGACAGGTTTTCTCCCAGTTAAGGGTTTCCCGTATAAATCTCTGTGTCTTATGTGTATGAGCCATTGATTAATTTTTGTTTTGCTTAAGAATCTATATGCATTGCTTTACTTCATAGGTTTAAAAATTACACCAATGACAATAGAAGTGACATGCATGTGGCCATAAAATTGCGAGGCCAACATTTTTTCATGCACAATAATTTGTTTTCCCTGTTGAAGGGGATTTGGTGGCTTTTTATAAGATGTGATGATGAACTTTGATTAATTTGATCTACTTGTCTTTTATTTGATATTTTGTCATGTACAACTTGCCATATTTATGTCTAGTTTCTTACATTGAGAAGGTTGCAACTCACTTATTTTTGAATGAATTTTAAAAAGCTTATTACGAGAAAGGGTTGTGAATGCTTGAAAACAAATTTATTTGTTTATTTATTTATTTTAAAAGGGAGGTAAAATTTATCATAACTGAGTTGTTAGTTATTGATAGTGAGGATACTTATTATTGGTTTTTATTTGCAAATGCAGGTTGACTCATCACCTTTATTTAAGGAAAACCATGCCACTTGAAATGACACACTGGATGTCCATAAGGTGGTAAATTTTCACTCTTTCCATACGAGTTTGGGTCTTGGGTCATCAATATGTTTTCTTATGTCCGAGGAAGACCTCTTAGCCAAACAGAAGCAATTTTAGGTCTTACTTCGAGACCAAAAGGTGGTTTCAACCTAAATAGTATCCATAAGAAAGTCAATCTCCCTTGTGGTCATCTTACTCTAGGACCAAAAGGGGGTTTCAACCTAGATAGTATCCACAAGAAATCCAATCTCCCTTGTGATCATTAGTGAGACTACCTCTAATGGATTCATGTGCTTTCTAGTAACATCTATCCTTACTCATATACATGAAACCAGATAGTACTAGTTGTTGCAATTTAACCTCTTACACATGAAGAACTATGTACTTTACTTATCATTGAAGATGGGGAATTATGTGTGTGTGTGTGTGTGTGTGTGTATTTCCAATTATGACTAAAAATAAATTGCAATCTAAATGTGTTAAGAATTGTTTTTTTTTTATTTGTGATGCAAAATAACAATAAGGAAAATCAATATTTTTTTATATAAAATATCATAAAAAAAACATTTTGAATTGATAGAATTGCAAATATGAAAAATTAGCATTACACAAAAACTTCATTTTTACATTAAAAATAATAATTGTTAATCCAAAATTACAATTTTGACAAAAATTATTTAATTAAATTTCAATATTAACACACAATAATAATAAATAATAATAATAATAATAATAAATATGAAATTTTCACCTTCTCTTTCAAAATAATGTTTTTAATATATTACCAATATAAATATTTCTACCATTATTTAACAACCCCATCTTTCATCCGTGTCGTTAAAAAGCCTCTAAAATGGTACATAAAAACCAATCCAATAACATTGGATAAAATGAATGATTAGAGTTGAATTCACTCACATCATCCTTGCATCGACATAGATGAATGTGAATCTCATGGAATTCAGTTACACAATCTAGAAATAGGAAATGCCCCAAAACTTTTGGTCAAGGTGATGAATGCGGATGTTATTCCCGTGTAGGAATTAAAAATGCAAGAGTAAGATGTTGTTCCATCGTAAGAGGAAATAGAACTTATCATCAGAGCGCACACATGATGGGAAGTACTATGAAATATGATGGTGTCCCATCATGAGAGGAAATATGGAGCAAATATAGGCTATCATGAGCACAGATATAGTGGGAAGCAGGGATGGAATTTAATAGGTAAATTAATATTTTTATAAAAAAAATAGAATAATTATATAAATTTATTGAAAAAAAAAATAACATTATACAACATAAAGAATTATAATTATAAAAAATTAAATAAAAAATTTTAATTTATTAGAAAATATTATTATAATATTTTTTTGGAAAATGTAATTAAGTAAGAACACTTTATTGAATGTGTGAAAGAATATTTCAATTATAAAGTCTAAGTTTGATTTGACATATAGTGGATTTAAAAATATATATATCTTCCCAGTTTTATTTTAATTTTATCTTTAAAAAATGCATCATTCATGGGATAGGAATCATAAATCTATTTGATTGAAGATTTTGAATATATTTCACATATGTTCACTTTGCACTTTCAAAATATTTTTGCCAAAGTAGCTCTTGAAAGATGAGGTTATAGCCACTACGAAAACTATATGTAAAAATGTAATTTGTTTAAATGTTTAGAGCATTGAAAGAGATCTTTTAGGGGTAAAAATGATTAACAAAGATGTTTTTGAAGATTTAAGTAGGACGAAGGATGGATAATTTATTGGTTTGGATGGGCTTCCTTGTGGATTTGAAAAGATGTGGAAAGTGGTTTTTCAAGACAATGGCGTATGCAATATTCTATACAAGAAGAATATGATGGAAATATCGTGTTGGCATTGATGTCAACATGAAGACAAGTATCATAGTGGAGTATGACATGGAATTGCAATAAAAGCTACAGGAATATTCAGTGACAGGAACGCAATGGAGTACCAGAATACAGAGGATTGTCTGGTTGAGTGCTTTTAAATAATGAAAGAATGAAAATAAAAGAATGAGACAATTTCAATTACTACACTGGTCGAGTCGAGTTGTCCTGGTGACTGTATATTCTGTTGAGACGGGATCATGATGAACATAACGAACACTGGCGAGTCTCCCTCTTGAATAATTTATCGTGCACTATCATTTCAGAGTGTAGTCGAAGGGAAATTTGTTGATTCAACACCAAGAACCCTTGAGTCCGTCAGATCAACACAGTAGTCGATATTTCGTAGCAAGTTTTGGTCATCATTTTTTCCATGCCGAAGTTGGACAACCCTTCAAACCCAAACAATTTCCAACAACCACCAATGGTTAGATCCACTCAGGTAGTGAATTGTTGAATAAATTGTCATTCATGCCAAAGGTTAGTAAGTAATCAAATATATGTCAAAGGTTAGTAAGTGATTAAATATAAATGTGACCTTGGTATCACTTTAAGAAATGCAAAAGTAAAAACGTTAAGTGGAAACAGAGTTTACACAAAAGTGGAAATGAAAGTGGACTAATTATAAATATGACTTTAATAAATAACAAAAGTTGAAAAGTTAGGTGGAAGTAGAGTTTACTTAAAAGATGAGTAAATATGAAAATGGAATAAAGAAAAAGGTAAAAGTGAGATTGGATTAAAGAAAAAGGTAAAAGTGAAAGTGGAGTTAAAGAAAAAGGGAAAAAGTAAAAGAGCACATGGTATGTGAACATGGTATTTGCAAACTATGGTGGTATTTAGCTATGGTAAGGTAAAAAGTGAATTAAATCATGATAGTCAAAATTTATTGACCCAATTGAAAATTAAAATAGTATGATCAATATATTATATTGAAAATGCACATACTTATAATGAAGAGATATATTCATATATTGAAGAGGTGCAATTGCTCAATTGTACATGACCATTAGAAGACTATATAAATGAAAATTCTTGTTGAAAGAGAGTGTGTCTCTGTGCTTGGAATCTGAAGATCAATAACAGAGTTAGAGGCCAAGAAAATAAATGAAAATATGCAGCAAAATCCAAAGAAGATTATGAAGATTTGAAAATTGAAGTACTTAT
>SNQJ01S0065848.1:35392-47651 GCA_010110895.2 Picea sitchensis | reverse complement strand
TCTTGTACTGGAACATTTAAGTGGGGTAAAAGGAGGTTGCCCCCTCGAAGAGGCTTATTATCTGAAATTATCTCTTTTTCAAGGCGTTGAGTACTTTTCCTGAGGTTTTTATATGCTATATTGATGTTTGGTTCTTAACATATTCCAAGCGCAAGTGTAATAAAATGTTTAAATCATTCGGGTAACTGAGCGACCCTGATGGGTAAAGTACTGGAGGACGATAAGTTTAACAACAATGAAATTCGATAGATATTGGAAATCATAGAGTGGCTCTGAGGTAAAAGTAACCGGTTGAAGATTGTCTTTCTGACAAATCCTTTAACAAGTATTCATCAGTAAAAGGAAACTTGTGGTGTCATAGACGCATAGGATTAATTTGCAAGCTAGAAATTACTGAATCGACTGTAACTACGCATAATATTAATTTGCAAGAAAGAAATTATTGAATCAAATACAACTTTTATTACACCATCCACATTTCAATTAACCCAACGAACGAAATCAAAAAAACTATTGAAGGGCGAGGTTTAGTTCAGTTAGATTACTATTTGATTTCAACACATAATTACTTAAAATTTAGAGAAAACCTGATACGAGGTTTCACATATTTTTAGAGAAAACCCGATACTTAAATTTAAGAGAAAACCTGATACGATGTTTTTGCATTCTATCCAATCTTTATATTTTTCTCACTTTTTCCTTAATTTGATTTATCTCTATTATTTTAATTTATTTAATATTTTAATTTAGTCCCCTTACTAAAATTAGACGTAGGGTTAGTCTTAGAATTAGGCTTAGAATTTTATTGGGATTTATAATTAATAAATTCATTGTTTAATTAATTATTTTAATCTGACAAGGTCTAATCAATTCAATGTTTTCTAGGCCACCTAGATTTATTGACACAAGTTTCTAATTATGTGATGTGCCCTTCAAGATGTACCTCCATTCTCCAAGGGCGCCACTCTCCTTTGACTGGTTCTGGAAGTTTATTTGACCCTTGGAGTCAACACTCCACTTGGGCGACCTTGTGAGAGACTAAGGGATTCTAAGGAATAAGTACTCCGCCTTATTGCACGCCCCTTAGAAATTTTCATGAGCAACTGCCTCAGTCTACCCTCACGACATGATAGACCTCTTTAACTAGGTAATCGTTAACCTATAGTTCAAACCACAATGTAAGTGCTAGTAGGATGTGACAGGGACGCTACCACACCTCTCCCTCAATGTCCGGTTTCTGTGCATGGCCCCTCTACTCCTTATGTGAATCGGATTAGAAAGCATTGTCAAGCCTGTATCCACTGATAAAAACTGTGTCAATAATCCATATACATGAATCATATTGTAATCAATCATATGTCACAAGTGCATAAATGAAATACTTAATCAAAATACAATTTACTCCCTAGCTCAATTTGAATTACAAGGAAGTCCATTGATTCCATAAACATCCATAACCTGTCATGTGTCCTATAGAATCAGGAAAACTCGTCAATAACACCTACCAATATATATACATCAAATAATAATAAGTCACAACACATCATCATCATCATGTATAATCCATAATAAAAACAAAATCACAATGTACCATAACTGGATCACTTGCATACAAGTGTCCTCAAAGAATAAGTCAATACAAGTGTGTTCAGTAGAGCGATATGTCACAAAGAGTGCCAAGATATGCATAAAGAAGGAATTTTGTGAACAAATGCTTTAAGAGTGTGTAGTTAGGTTTTAAGGAAGAAGTTTTTTACAAATGGAAGAAGCATTCTAGGACTGATCCAAGTCCTTGAGCATATTGAGATAATGAAAGAAGGTATCATGAGTTGGATGCTAAATTATTTTGAATCTATTACAACATTCAAAGAAATGTGACAAAAATAAAAGGAGTTTGTTGATGTATAAAGATAATTTAGGGTGCATTCTAAAAGTGTTGAGTGCATTCCAAAAGCAGATTGGGATGTCAGGGAAAAAATGATTCAAGTAGGGAAGTGATTCTCATAATGGAACTCCATAATATCCATGAAGATAAAAATGGTTCTATTCTTGTT
Source organism: Picea sitchensis (assembly GCA_010110895.2). Taxonomy (NCBI): domain Eukaryota; kingdom Viridiplantae; phylum Streptophyta; class Pinopsida; order Pinales; family Pinaceae; genus Picea; species Picea sitchensis. The sequence continues at coordinate 45,597 of SNQJ01S0065848.1, read as the reverse complement.
ATGGTATGCAAAAGAGAGGAATCTTGAAAAGAACCATCTCAGGTGGAAAGGATCTATGGGTGTTATTCTGTGGCACTGGAAGTACCACTAGAGTTATGATGGTCGGTAAAGGTAATGTTGATTTCTTCCAGTTAGTCTCTATGTAGCTGGAAAATAAGACATTTGTGTAGAATTATAGCATGTTGGAAGATTTAACTATGAAGGTCAAGTTTGAGACCCAAACATGTTAAGGAAAGAGAAGAGAATAGTGCAAATAACCATAAGAGTTGAAGTGTTTGGACAAGACAAGTTGAATCAACTTGGTTCAGTAAAGTAATTGGATGTTAAATAATTCAGAAAGATAATGTTGGGTCAAGTGGATCCAAGAAACAAATAAATGTTGAAGATTAAATAATAGCATAATGTATGGATGGGAATAGAAAAATTGGCCATGAGTGGTTTCGCTGAAAAGTTCTCATGGAAGAAAGAAATTGTGCTCAATGGTTATAGAAAGAGAACAAAAGGGTACAATGAAATTTAGTGAGAGTCAAGGATAGCTAGGAACAATAAAGAGAGATGCAAAGAAATAAAGAGGTTGTTGCAAGTGTTGTAGCAACAATCATGATTTGGCATGTTGGACAACCATACATAGAACAAGAAGCTCAAATGCATATGCATTATGAGCATGCTAAGGATGCATTCTTAGTACATGTAGATATAGATTAATGCATGTGAAAATGTTTTCTAATGAATATAACATGTTGTAGACTCAGAATAGTCTAATTTTTTATATGGAATAAATAGGTTATGATAGCTTAAAGATTGCCAATCATGACTATTGTGCTCAGGAAAAAGGGGAACTCATTGCAGTGTTGAAAGTGTTGTTGATGATGTTATTATTGATAGCCATACATATGAGGACAATGAGGAGGAATAATTGTTGCACATTAGGCTGGTAAGGGAAACCTGTAATTTTTTGCAAGTAACTTGTCAATTAGGTAGCAACAAATGCACGAAAAGGCAATTGTGCATGTATGAATTTGGTGTACCTATGTTACATGAATGATGAAGGGAAGTTAGGTAAGAATTCACTCAATCAGATTTTGACTTTTGAAGTGATAATATTGTGTGTATTTGAATGCATTTAGAATAATGATATACCACTTGGTATGGTAAAGGACAAAGGCCTGAGATAGTTATAAAATTTGTTTAGCTTTTGAATACATAAATATGACATAGAAATATGTCATGATATATTGATTATGAGTTAATAACCAAAGAAAATAAAGGGGTTGACCCTGTTATAGAAGTGAATGCCAACAAATCTAACCATGTGTGATACCATGACATGCTTGGATATGGAAAGGCTATAGTGCCACACATGTATCCAAAGAAATTCCTACTATAATTAATGTTTGGACTGCAACCGTTTTTCCAACATAGAAGAGCACTACATAATTTTATTCTTGGTGTAGTATTTGGGACAAAAAGAAAGAAATCCAAATGGTTGAACAATAAAGGGGAAGTTTATGGATGATGTGTTGAGGAATTGGCCAGACCTTTCCATCCACAATGGTGGGATGCATGAATTAGATAAAATGGTATTCTGAAATCAATACAAGGGAACATTGAATAATATGCATGTGATCCGAATTTTAGGAGCATAACGAAATGAATACAAATTATTAAAATATTCTTAATATAGAATAAAAAAGATACAGTGAAACTGGTTTTATATTCAATAAGGAAATAAGCTGAAACTGTAAAATGCAGTGGAAAACAAGCTTGATGGAATGGTGGCGACTTATCTCTGAGAAGAGATGTGACGATTGTGCTCATTCACAAGACGATGACTACAATGAGGCTCTGAAGGCATTTTTACAATAAACAGGAATGTCAAAAACCATAGACATCCAAAAACCTAACCCTAGGAGATGAAGTGCCAAAAGTCATGTGGGCCCCATTTGGGTAAGTTAGTACATCAACTTCCTGGAGTCGTAACTTTTGCATACGATCTCCGTTTTAGGCGCACGATAGCCCGTTGGAAAGGTATCATCAAGGATAATAATTTAGAGCCTTTGGCTACCAATGAGAATCTTGATCTCGAAAAACCTTCATTTAGGCCCTCAAAATGGCCCTAGAAGTTAAAAATGGCTAAAAAAAGTAAATTGCCAAAATTGCCAGAAAATTATTTTGAGCGAGTTGGAAAAGGTGGGTGGCCACTAATATCCACCTGGATCATCATGCATAACATGTTGATCTATAGCTCAAGGGTATTCAAGGGTTCTATAGTCAAGGGTTTGTCCTGTGCTATAGCTCTTTGATATATGTGTGGGGTCCAATAGTAGTACTCAACCCAATATCTCAGGGCACCAACTAAGGAGGCTAGACCATGCCCTTAGTTGTACTACCCGAATACCCAGGTACTAGAGAGTATCTTCCCAAGTGTTTTTCTCGGTATCACTATAACAATCAGATGTCCGATCGATTTATCTATGGAGGGCTTCAAGAGATCTAGGTTGATCCATATTGATGGGTATTCTATATGCACTAAATCCCTCAATTAAATTGTCAACCCGGGGTAAGTAAACTTAGAGTTGTGGCACTGTATGAGACAATTCATAAAAGATAATGGAAGTATTGTCTAACTAAGGGGATGGTCTACCTAAGGATCAATCTACTTAAGATATGACTCTTTCATTTTTATCAATTAGCAAATCCTATTAATGAACTTGAACTATTTACCCTACGCATCTTCAAACAATGGATCGATGGATTATTCCTAAAGAAGCAAATCATAACCTACTTTGAACAAGTTAATCTATCCAAACTAATGAGAAACAACAAGTAAATTACTTTTGATCTTTTATCTTTAATAAAATAAGCAAACAAGCAACTAACCTATCAAAACTATTTCAACAAGTAAACTCTATTCTTAAAGAAAAACTCATAATCATTTCTATTTTGCAAAGGAGAAATCTTAACCTATTTAATAAAAAAACATCATCACTGTATTCAGATTCTAATTAATCAAAACTATTCTTAATTTGCAAGATGATGATTATGTCTTCAGTGCCTAATAACATCACGATGACATCTGACTATGAGTGACAGTTCAAGAGGGATTAATTCAATGTTGACTTCTACAGAGAAATGGAAAGTGTGAATCAAGCAATCTAATGAAAGCTTTTCCATCATAGAAGCAACATGAAGTATCCTGAAAATCCATGTGATCTCTAAATTTCGTGCATCAATCATCAATGATTAAAAACACTCTTATAATAATTCAAGCACACTCTTATGCTAACTCAACAAATTTACAAAATTATAAACTTATGACTACAAATCTTAATTCTAATCCAATCTTCTAATTAAAATTGCAATTCAAATCTAGAACTGAGATTTATGAATTAAACTGGGCTAATCCTATCATTAAAACTTAGATTTCAAATTAGAATGATTTTACAAACATAATCCCAAAATCTATTTCTATCCTAGCATACTAAAACAAGATTAATAAACCAAATACATCCATGAAAACATAACTGAAATGAGAATTAAATCTAGCTTAATTACAACTAATAAAACTTGCAATTATTTATCCATCGAAGCTTCCAAAAAAAAAACTCTATCTACACTAATCCTCTGTTTTAAATCACTTATGGTCCTATCAAGGCCCTATCCTCAAGTCAATCCCAACTCAACGGTGTCCAACATAGTCGTCCATAAAGAAACTCAAATGGTGCCATCTTAATTGTACTCTGATAGCTGTTGTTGTATGGAAAATATACTAGTGGAAATAAATCTTCCCAATGTTTTTGTTGATCCATTACATACATACACAACATATCCTCTTGAATATGGTTCATTATCTTTGTTTTTCTGTATGTATCAGGGTGTTACGCCATACTAAATTTTAGTTGTGTTCCCAAGGCCTCTTGGAAACTGGTCCAAAATCGTCTTATAAACACTGATCCTTCTTGGTACTCCATGTAATCTCACATTCTCGCTGACAAATACTATTGCTATTTCTGATACCTGATACATCGTACGTACTGGAATAAAGTGTGCACTCTTCCTTAGAGTGTCCACTACCAAAAAAATTGAATCATGCCTCTTTGCCTTCAGTGGCAATCTAATGATAAATTCCATCGAAATGACCTTCCGTTTCGATTCTAGAATAGAGTGTGGATGTAGTAATCCTGCCATATTTATATGTTCATCCTTCACTTGCTGACATTCTAGACATCTCACCACATAACTAACTATGTCTTCTTTCATTCCCTTTCAGAAGAATAAAGGATTATGATCTGTCTTCATGTTTGTGACACCTAGATGAGCCATGTACACTTCTCGATGCACTTCACTAAAGATCAAAATTATTAATTCGTCATTAGGCAATACGTAAATTCTTCCTTTAAATATCAACAGTCCATCATTGTATAGTGAATAACATTCATACTTCGGTATCATCATGGTATATTGTCCAATATTATTCTTAATGTCCTTGTACCAATCATCATCAATCTGTAAGGCTATAATATTTTCTCAAAGATTCGTCTTAAGCGGTATTACTATGAATGTGTTTGGTCTCCAACTCAATGCATCTACCACTATGTTCTCTGTTCCTTTAATGTAAGAAATCTCAAAGTCATATTCGCTAAGTAATTCTGACCAATGCCTTTGTCACACACTCAAGTCACTCTATGTAAATATATGTTACAATCCACATTGATCTATCTTTAATTCGAATTTTCATCCAATCAGATAATGTCTCCAAACTCTCAAGGAATATACAATTGATAATAATTCCAAGTCATGCATTATGTAGTTCTCTTCATGCCTTCTCAATTTCCTTGAAATGTAAGCAATCACTCGACCGTCTTGCATCAAAAATATTCCTAAGCCTTCCTTGGATGCATCCGTGCATACCAAGAATCCCTTGTCCATGTCGTGGAACTTTAGTATCAACACTATCGTCAAAAAATATTTGATCTTTTGAAATGCTTCTGCTCATTTCTCAATCCATACAAACTTCTTGTTCTTCTTCTGCAATTCCGTGATTGGATTTTCTATCTTCGAAAAACCTTCGATGAACCCTCGATAATATCCTACTAAACCCATAAATCTATATACTTCTTGTACATTTGTCAATGTTGGACATTCCATAATATCCTCTACTTTCACTAGATCCATAACGATAACTTCACCAAATATGATATGTCCCAATTAATGAATCTTTGATTGGTAAAAAGAACATTTCGATAGTTTCCCATAAAATTTGTTTTCTCGTAGACACCGTAGGACCAATATTAAATGTTCTTCATGCTCTTCTTTTTTCCGAGAATAAATCATTGTTTCATCAATAAATACTTGAACAAACTTGTCCAAGTATTCACGAAACACCCCATTCATCAAACTCATGAATACCCCGGGGGCATTCGTCAATTCTAATGGTAGAACTGTAAACTCATAGTGTCTAAATCTCATTTTAAAAGTGGTCTTAGGGATATCTTCTTCTTTAATCTGTAATTGGTGATATCTTGATCTCAAATCAATCTTCGAAAACATTGTCGCTCCCTTCATCTGGTCAAACAAATCATCTATTCTGGGTAACATATAATATTTCTTGATCGTCGCTTTGTTTAATTAGCAATAGTTAATACAAAGTCTCCATGATCCATCCTTATTTCTCACAAAAATAACTGGCGCACCCAAGGCGACACACTTGGATGTATAAGTCCCAAGTCCAACAATTCCTTCAATTTCATTTTCAACTCCTGCAATTTAGGCATTGACATCTGGTAAGGCGTTCTTGCTATAGGTTCAGTTCTAGGTTTCAAGTCTATTGTAAACTCCAACTCTCTTTCAGGTGGTGAACCTGGTAACTCTTCTAGAAATACATTTGAAAACTCTTGCACTACAGGAAGGTTTTCTAATCCTTCTTCTCACCCCTTTCGTTTAGCACTAATATTGCATAAAACTTGCACCGCTTGCGCATACTCTTCTGTAGTGGTAGTGAAGAAATAAATATCAAGGCCAACACTCCCTAGTTCCTTCCTACAATCACTCTATTTTGTCCCAAATCATCTGTCAAACTTAACCATTTTGTCTTACAGTTAAGTATCTCATCATGCAATTCCAACCAATCCATACCAATCAATATGTCATAAGATCCTGATATCATGACATATAGGTTGGCCTTCGTTACAAAATATCCAAATTTAATGTTACAGTCCGTAACCTTTCCTCCAACATTTGTTTTTGCACCCGATGCCATTTCTACATATTTGAACTCGTCTTGCTCGACTACCTTTACCTTAATTCTCTTTAGTGCTGCACTAGAGATAAATATCTTTGTAGCACCTGGATCTATCAAAATGAAAAATGTTTGGTCAACGATTGTACGTGACTTCTCGAGCACAGTGGACTGGTGCTCAACTTGATAGTTGTTCACCACTACATGTATCCTATGGGACTTTCCAAATATCCAAATGTAGTGGGTCCTGATGATCCTACCACTTTGGCCTTCTCAATCAGACAGTCTCACTGGTAATCTGGCTCTCCACATGTCCAACATCCAATATTCGGTCCAATGCTCCTGGTCCTCAAAGTAGAAGCTATTGGCTTAACAGTCTATGATCCTAGTATGTTCTACTGAACAAGTCTAAATTGTTGTTGTTTTTGCGGACGACGTTGTTGTTACTTTCATGGTCCTCTGTAATGAGTCCTCTTCTAAGGAGTATGACACCATGGTGTCATGAAAATAGGTCCTCTGGGTGTATCTCAATGTCCTGAAGCCTGTCTGGCTAGTGTCTGATGCTGTTGTGATCCTTATGAATTTTTTCTAGTCTATATAGAAGGAGTCCTGTCCTAACCCCCACTGTTCAAATCCTCCTCATTCATGAGGGCCTTCTGAACTGCATCGTGCAACATCTAAGGCATTATGATCCTCACCTTCACACGAATGTTGAAGTTAAGGCCAAATGAAAACTTGTTTACCTTTAACGTTTCTGTGTTCATATGTGGAGCATACCTAAGTGGCTCCATGAATCTGGCCTCATACTGTGGCACCATACAACCACCCTCTCATAAGGCATTGAAATCATTAAGCTAGTGCTCAATGAAATCCTTGGACAAGTACCTCTCCTGGAACCATTCCTCAAACAACTCCCATGACACGTATTCGACGACCATGTTTAGTTGAGGTAGGAGTGTCTTCCACCATATAAGAACACTCCCCTTTATCTGAAATACCACCATGCAAACTTTCACGTTGGAGGTGTAATCATGAAGCATGAAGCACATCACCATATTCTCCAACCATGCCTTGACGGGTGTGTCGTCCATGGCACCGATGAACTCAGGAACCATTACTTTCTCGAGTTCTCTATGTATACTACTACTACCAACTGGAGCGATCTATGAACCCTCATTGGGTACATATGCTCTACCCTCATCTTGATCTAGGTGGTTAATCAATACCTCTAACATCCTTTGGAAGGATCTCATCATACCTACAACATCTCCCACAATGACCTGCTCCTACTCAGTAATCCACTCATATTCCTCATGGTTAGACAATTCTGGTGTGGATACTATCAGAGGTGTCACACCTCTTCCTCCAACACCATGTTGTCTACTTCCCCTACGTAATCTAACCATGATTACCTGCATGGACAATTTTCAAAATTTAATTAGTGATATATTTTTAAACATTTAGTTAAAACAGTGGAAGGCCTAATGGTCCAATGTCGTAGGGTTGAACCATATATGATACCATATGTAGCATCTCCCTTCATCATGACATAAAAACAATGGTAAGTAAACACACTAGTAATTTTTTTTTTTTAAACAACATCTAGAATAAGTGATACATGAAAATACATCCATCTATTTTACACATTATTTTCTAATCCACATCACTTTACGACAAGAGTCTAAGAACATCAAGTTACTAATATATCAACATATAATAAATAGAACAACATGAATGTCTATTTTCCCAACCTACCCTGCAAGGTTAAGACCTCCAAGACACATAATCAACACTCAAGTCCATAATTAATCCGATTGATCTTGACCATTTAAGGTCTCAAGACTGGTGACTGTTCTGAAGAACAATGATGTATCTATACCCATAACTAATCAATGCTAGACTTAGGAATGAAGTAACGGTAAGGTACTTGATTATAATGCAATTTAAAACATTCAATTACTCATCATACTAGACAAGGTTTCCTTCTTTTAAAGATCATATCAACAATAATTACTCTACATATAGATAATATACCTTCTTTTATGATTTCCATCATATATTTATTGTACATATTATTCATATGTACATTAACCAAAATACTAAGTGTAAAGACACACCCAAGTGTAACTATTCTATTCATCTAGTCATCATTAGTAATCAATTAAAATGAAAGTAAGTCCTTAATTCTAATCAGGGATGATTTTAGGGGCTAAATTTCGCTCATGAGCTAATTTTCCATGGTTTTTCCAAAAACAAGATTCGTTATTTAAAAAATGATTCACCCAAATTCTATAGGATAAAATTATTTTACCTTAAAAATCGCTAAAATTTTATAAAAACTATATAAAATACTTAGAAATTTGAATATTTTAAAAAAAATATCGCCAAACATTTATTGTTGACATATGAAGGATTAGTAATATTCGCCAAGGTTTCTACTTTTTAAAATAAATTTCCATCCTTAAAATCATCCTTGATTCTAATCACCCTAGGAGAAATTTTGATCGCTTCAAGCAATTTTATAACATCATTAATCATTATGTTGGACACACCGACCACACTGAGAGGGGGGTTGAATCAATGTAGGGTTCTTTTTAAAACTTCCCCTTCACAAAAATGCCTTAGTTAGCAATCACCATTTACTCATTACTTATTACTGTATTTTATAACCAGTTAAATGTGAACATATATCGGCAACATATATCAACAACATATATCATCAATAAGTCATCACCACAAGGAACACAAGAAACACAAGAAACACAAGATGTATGTACACTTTTCTTTTTATTGCGGACTACAATCTTTGGGTTATCAACAACAACTGAATAGAGTTAGAACTCCACAAGAGCACCAACTCTACAATGCAAGACTCAAATTACACAACTCAGAACCAACTGAGAAGAGGAATCGATCCTCAACAGATACCAATCTTTCAATAGGTACGTGACCTGTCAGTAGTGCAACACACATATGTACGCACCCTACCATTAGTACAATTCGTGTATGTACGTGGCCATTATGTACTACAACCTGCATATGCCTTCTGAGTAATTAGGGTTTTCTCTCTATGAAAAACTCAGATCCTTTGCAGCCTTCAGTCACATATACTTATGTCTTTCATTGTCCAATCTGAACCATAACCAATCAGAACACACCTATTCTCTCCCACAACTTACTCATGCTCCTCAACCATACAATATGAATACTACTTAATCATATATAAGAAACCAATATACTATAGCAATCATATCAGTACTGAACCATAAGAGTGTTTCTCACTCTATCAATCAACCAACAAAACCATATCACAACAACCATACCAAGAATTCTTTAAGCATTCACCATACAATAAGAAAGAGTATCCATCAAGACAACTATGTAACCATACCAGAGTTTCTATGGCAGATCTGAGCCCATAGAATGCATATTTGGAACTTTATTCAGACTTCAAGAACCTGGCATCAACTCACACTCAAGTCTCCATGACTTCATCCAACTGTACGTGCTCTTCCTTCCTTAAGCCCACGTGTGTATGTGTTTTTTCCCACTGCTGCTTGCGTACTCCTTTATAAACTAGGGTTTTTGAACTTTCGAAACTTTCACCATCATGAACTCAGAATTACGAAAACTATGATGCATCCATGAGATCCTCCAGTCAATATCTCTCTCAGAATAGATCTTCAAGCTATGCTCAAGAGATGATTTTCACAAGAGACCCCTACTTCTTATTTATACTCTCCAAGTAGCTTCCTTAGAATCATCTTCTAGGCCACTTTTTCCACATAGCCACTTTGTCCACATAGTCACCTATGTCCAACTTTTCCCAATTTGCCACTTCTCCATGTATCCAATAACCACTTTACCACTTAACCCATTTTCCTCATTTTAGGGTTAACCTTCTTATAACCACTTTCCATAATTATAAATTTCTCCATTTACTTTATTATTTAAATAATCCTCCTTG
>SNQJ01S0065848.1:24120-35382 GCA_010110895.2 Picea sitchensis | reverse complement strand
GTCACTTCACTTTATTATTTAAATAATCCTCTTTGATTTTGTCAATTCACTTTATTATTTAAATAATCCTCTTTGACTTTGTCACTTCACTTTATTATTTAAAAAATTTCTTCTTTGCAAGCACTTTGACTTATTTGACCTTTTGTGGCTTCAAGCCAACATATGAGGGTCCTCCAACTTTGTAAGGCCATAACTCTCAAATGGTGAGGAGTTATGTGACATTCCACATACCACCGGAAATGGCTTGAAAAGCACTATCCATCTAGGATAGGTTCTTTGACAAATTCACTAATCTTCATCTCATTATTCCACAATTAAGCATGGGTTCTCTAACCATACTACTAGGATAACTCAACCACAAAGCATATTCTCGTGAGGGCTTTCACCATAAGGGGACCACTTTGGAGTTCACCGCAAATCGTCTTCCTGTGAGGAATTTCTCCATAAGGGGACCAATTTGGAGTTCATCCATTTGTACAACCATGGCAAGGCAATAATGAGTCATCTTTACATCAATCCAACTACAACTCATTGGTCCATCTTCATCTATGCATATGACTATGACTCCTCTTGACATCAATCCATTGACATCGAGGTCAATACATGATCCATCAATCAGTACATCAATATACTCTTACAAGACATTGTTCCTTTGACATCAATGACAACATGATCCAACAATACCCCCCTTTGGCATTGATGGAAATACCAAAATTGATGTCAACACCAATCATTGATGGCAACATGTAGACAAGGAATTGATCTACATCAATAGGAATCTAAGTCACATCAATGTGACTATCTCTCCCCCTTTGAAATCAATGGAAAAAGGGTCATTCTCCCCTTGGGGATGCTCCCCCTGCCTGAATTATCCTTGGTTTTTCTCCCCCTGTCTTAATTCCTTTGATCTTCCTCTGAACATTTGTTTGAATTTTGAACAAGGGATATCACTCTGATGTAATGATGAAGATATATAGCTCATGCTCCCCTTGTGCCCATCGCTCCCCCTAGAACTATGCCTCTGTGCTCTTTCTCCAAGTATAGTTCTCTTTTTCAAGTATTTATCTTTTCATCTGATAAATCTCTCCTCCTGGAATCACAGGAAGAAGAATGACTCCCCCTATGGGTATGTCTCCCCCTCACTTCTCTGCAATATGAACAATATGCTACCATTGCAATATGCTTCTGTTGCAAATGCTACTTCTCAACCAAAATATAGATCAACTGCTCTTTCTATGACGATCCTTGGACCTGTCCACGTGTCAAACTTGTTCCATACCATACATCATGAAGAAAAATATATGTCAACAATGAATAGAGAATCATGAAAAAAACATAAACCAAGTAGATCCTGTGATAACCATGCACAATACCCATGTACATCAACCATGTACATCAATACCATATCATATGCCTCTACCAACATGCCAACCATGTGCCTCAAACAAGTGTCATATCACTCATGATATGCCTCTACCAAGAACCAAGTGCCAAAATCATGTATCTTAATCAAATGAAGTGTCTCAACTATATCATCCATACATCAACAAGTGCGCCAAACATGTACCACTTGTACCAAGAAAGTTTATAAACCATGCACCAATACTACAACAAGATGAACTACAATCAAGATGTGTCCTCATGCATGTATGCCATATCCACCATAAAACATGTGCCAATCATACTGCTAGTAGGTGCCTCTAACAATGTATGAAAAGTGTACCAATCATTCATCAACTATATATCAAGCTACGACTCATCAATGATGTACAATATGACCACCTCATCAACTCATCAACTACATGTCCCATTATATAGCCCATCCTCATGCCAAATGCATGCACCAAGATATCCAACAAATATGCATCTCACAATACATCATAATATATATCAATGGAGCTCAAATATGTATCAACCATGTATCCCAACAGATCAACCTCAACCACCATTCACTACAACAAATCCTAAGCATCCAATAATAGATGTACTAGAAGTGTTCCTCAATAGATCAATAACATCTCTAGCTAGCATGATCATGATATATCTCATAACCAAAGTACCATAACTTCGCTATCACAACCAACATTATTCCTCAACATAAAAGTTTCTCAATCCACACTCTAGGGCTAGTACAATGCATATAACACAGTCTTTCAACACTCAACCATATATCACCACCATACATACAAAAATTATGTATGCCAACATGTAATCACGAAAACTTGCAAAAAACATGTCAGACCCTACAAAAAACCATGTCAGACCCTGCAACGCAAATTTATACCATCATACCACGCTGCAACTCATATGCATATCCCTTTTCCCAAATATTTTTACCACATATACGCGGTCTTTTGAAAAAATAACTCACGTATGTATGTAGCCTATTCATAGGTCATCTTGCATATGTATGTGACTGTTACCATTGTAACCCACATATGCCTATGAAGATGACAAACTTGAGCTTCCCTTAAGGCCTCCATTATGTTCTGACTATTCATTCTTCTTCACCCACTTCTGAAGGTGTCCCAGTTTTTCAGAACTTGAGCTTTGAGTTTCCATATTTTCAAAAATATATTCCTTCCTAACTTCATGCCTTCTTCTAGTCATGTTATATGAAGTCCTCATCATGGAATTTCTTCTTGTGTTCCAACAAACCTGGGATTTGTGGCCAAATCCACTACAACTGTAGCATCTCATGGTGTGCCAATGAGAAAAAATATGTCCTACTTGATTACATCTCCAACACCTTAGGGTGTTATGAAATCTGTCACTATCTTTCCTTGAATAATATCTACATTCCAAAGCTTTGTGACCATATTCATTACATGAGTAACATTGACCATGAATTTTTTTTTCATACCTTTGCTTTGGTGTCCATCTTGAAGGTATCTTGAATTTTCTTTGAGATGTAAGGATGGCGTCTTGATGTCTTCCTTGCTTTGTTCTTTTGAAACTTTACTTTCCTTGTGTATATGGTTGACTTGCAACATTATTTCCATCCTTTGACAGTGAGGGACTTACCTCATGCTTCTTTGAGGTGCTTTCTTCAACATGCGTAGCTTTTTTGTTGTATCCAAGACCTAATTTATCATTTGGTGATCTTTGACTATCCAAGATCTCATTCAATATTGTTGAGCTATTCAAGAATTTGTTTGACTTCTCTACTTTCTTTCTAAGATCAACAACTTTAGCTTCCAACTTATGACATGACTCTTCCTTTTCATTTACTTGATTCTTTAATAGTTCCTCTATCCTTTTGGCTTCCTCAATTTGGTTCTTGAGATGGACATTATATTTAATACTTTTGTTAATCTCATCATCTACCTTCTTATGTTCTTCTATTTCATTATTTAGTCTTTTGATCTATTCTTCTTTTTCTTCTAATTGATTCTTTTTACTTTCTTCTTGTTCCTTGAGCATTTCCTTTAACTTTAAGATATGCCTTTGATTCGTTTAAAGAAAATTTTTAGTGTTCTCAGAAAGATAGCTATATTCTATGTAATAGTGGTCATAGTTGTATTCAAATAAACCCCATTCAACTTTATTTTTAATATCTGATAGTTCTTATTCTACTTCTTCCTGAGATAACTATCATCTAACTCTACACAAACTATTTCTAGATTTTCTTCTTCACTTGTAGAGAAATATTCAACATCATCACTTTTTGAAATAATGCAATCATGAGATTTTGGAGATTATTTACCTTCATTGATCTTGATGGAATTGTATTCAAGGTCTTCCTTTTTTCTTTGGTATGTATTCTATAGCTTTATCCATATATCCTTGGTGGAAGTGCATTGTCCTATGCTCTCTTTGATAGAACTTGAGAGTCCACTAAGAATGGTCTTGAGAGCCAATGCATCATTATTATTTTCTTCCCTTTGAGCTGCAAACTTTGACTTGTTCTTCAAAGGAACTGATCCACCAATGGCTACTTTCAAAACACCCGCTCCTATTTCCTTCAAATGCACTTTCATTTCTATTCTCCATGTAGAACAATTTTCCTCATCAAGGATTGGAAATTCATCATCCATTTGTGTGTCCATGGATCTCCTCCAAGCTTGTTAAGGTTTATAATGAAATCTCACTTTGATACCAATTGTTGGACACACTGACCACACTAAGAAGGGGGTGAATCAATTTAGGGCTCTTTTTCAAACTTCCCTTCACAAAACTCCTTAGTTAGCAACCACTAATCACTGTCATTTATAACTAGTTAAATGTGAAAATATATCAGTAACATATATCATCAATAAGTCATCACCACAAAGAACACAAGGAACACAATATGTATGTACAATTTTATTTTTATTACAGACTACAAATCTTGGGTTATCAACAATAACTGAATATAGCTACAACTCCACAAGAGCACCGACTCTACAATGCAAGACTCAGCTTACACAACTCAGCACCAACTAAGAAGAGAAATAAATTCTCAATAGATACCAATATGTCAATAGGTACACGACCTGTCAGTAGTGCAACACGCGTATGTACGCGCCCTACCAGTAGTACAACTCACTTATGTACACAACCAATCTGTACTACAACCTGCGTATGCCTTCTGAGTAATTAGTGTTTTCTCTCTATGAAAAACTCAGATCCTTTGCATCCTTCAGTCACATCTACTTCTGTCTTTCATTTTCCAATATGAACCATAACCAATCACAACACATCTATGCTCTCCCACAACTTACTCATGCTCCTCACCCATACAATATGAATGCTACTTAATCATGTATAAGCAACCAATATACTATGGAAATCATATTAGTACTGAACCATAAGAGTGTTTCTCACTCTATCAATCAACCAACATAACCATATCACAATAGCCATACCAAGAATTCCTTAAGCATTCACCATACAAGACAACTATGTAACCATACTAGAGTTTCTATGGAATATCTGAGTCCATAGAATGCATATCTGAAACTTTCTTCAGACTTCAAGAACCTGTCATCAACTCACACTCAAGTCTCCATGACTTCATCCAGCTATACGTGCTCTGTTCCATTGATACTCACGTACTCCTTTAGAAACTAAGGTTTCTGAACATCCGAAACTTTCGCCGTCATGATCTCAGACTTACAGAAACTTTGATGCATCCATGAGATCCTCCAGTCAATCTCTCTCTCAGAATAGATCTTCAAGCTTCTTCTTATTTATACTCTCCAAGTAGCTTCCTTAGAAGCATCTTCTAGGCCACTTTGTCCACATAGACACTTTGTCCACATAGTCACCTATGTCCAACTTTGCCCAATCTTCCACTTGTCCATGTATCCAATAGCCACTTGACCACTTAACCCATTTTCCTCATTTTAGGGTCAACCTTCTTATGACCACTTTCCATAATTAGAAAGTTCTCTATTTACTTTATTATTTAAATAATCCCCCTTGACTTTGTCTTCAGCATTATTTAAATAATCCTCTTTGATTGTCACTTCACTTTAATGTTTAAATGATCCTCTTTGACTTTTTTTACTTTATTATTTTAAATAATCCTCCTTGACTTTGTCACTTCCTTTATTATTTAAATAATAAGCTTTGATTTTGTCACTTCCTTTATTATTTTCATCAAATCCTCTTGGCTTTGTCACTTCCTTTATTATTTAAATAATTTCTTCTTGCAAGAACTTTGAATTCTTTGACCTTTTGGGGCTTCAAGCCAACATAAAGAGGTCCTCAACCATTATGATACAACTCTCAAACTAAATTTAAAGGGATTTATGTGGCGATCCACATACCAGAAATGAAGCTGACAAAGGAACTATCCATCTAGGATAGTTTCAATGAAAAATTCATTGATCTTCATCTCATTATTCCACAATTAATCATGGGTTCTATAATCATACTACTAGGATAACTCAACAACAAAGCGTCTTCTGTGAGGAATTTCCAGCGCAAAGGGGACCACTTTGGAGTTCACATAAAAGCATCTTCTCGTGAGGCTTTCACCATAAAGGGACCAATTTGGAGTTCATCCATTTTGTACAACCATGGTGAAGAAAAGCAATGAGTCATCTTTACATCAATCCAACTACAAATCGATGATCCATCTTCATATATGCACTCACGACCTGACTCCTCTTAACATCAATCATTGACATCGAGTCAATACATGATCCATCAATCAAAGTCAATACATGATCCATCAATAACTACATCAATATACTATGACTTAAGACATTATTCCTTTGACATCAATGACAAGCATGAACAACACATTAGTCATTCAATAGTTTTATTCCATGAAGTAATTGGCATAAAAGTTATTATTTGTAAGAATACCAATTAAATTTAATGCTTAATTGAATTTTCATTACTCTACCTCCCATATAAACTACCTTTCAAATGTAGCATTGTTTTCATAATTATATTGAACCATTTGTATGAAATTTTTGTTTTATTAAATGCATAATAACTAGCCACTATTAAGTTATGAAAATACCTGTATGGAAGACAAGTCGACACAAGAAGTATTAA
This sequence comes from Picea sitchensis, assembly GCA_010110895.2. Classification (NCBI taxonomy): domain Eukaryota; kingdom Viridiplantae; phylum Streptophyta; class Pinopsida; order Pinales; family Pinaceae; genus Picea; species Picea sitchensis. The sequence goes on along the minus strand of SNQJ01S0065848.1, from coordinate 28,890 downwards.
AGAACAATTCATCAATTCCTAACAACTTTTACCTACAATACAACTATATCAAAATTAAATTGTTTCGATCGACAAACTACCAAGATTATCAATTATTTATCTTAAAAGACGAAGATGATCATGAGCAGTATATTGGATTAAGTAATGTTAACATTTTTAGAATAGTATTATTTGATTTATCTTCAGACAACTTCACACATATTGGAAGTGTGTGACGTAGAATTTATGAAAGTAGATTATGGTAAAACAAGGCCAACATGGAACTGTTGGACACACCTACCACATAGGTGGTTGAATGAGTGAGGGGCTCTTTTCCCAAAACTTCCCTCTTGCAAAACTCATCAATTAAATTCCAACATTTATTCATTTCGATTACTTTATCATTTTATAACCGATTAGATGCGAGGACATATCAACAACATATATCAACAATATATCATCAACAAGTCATCACCACAATGAACACAAAAGAACACAAGATGTATGTACAATTTTATTTTATTAGGACTACAATCCTTGGGGTTTTATCAATAACAACTGAATAAAGTACAACTCTATAAGAGAACTGGCTCTATATGAAAGACTTCGACTCACCCCTCGACACAAAGGCGGATGAGGCAACAATCACCTCAATGAGTATCCAATCTATCAATGGGTTACCGACCCTATCGTGGTGCAGCGAGTGTGCATGTGCATGGCTCACTACAGCCAGCGTGTACATAACAGCCGATTAATATGATACAGCACATATGCTTCTAAGCAACGTAGCGGATCGCTTTGCAGCTTTCTTGATCACTTTCTCTTATGTCTTCCACTTTCCAAACAGACCCATAGTGGAGTCGCAACACATCCAATTTCTCCAATAGCTTGCTCATGCATCACAACAAATCAATATGAATGTTATCTCAATCATGTATAGTAGTAGCATACCATAGAAATCATGTCACTCTTGAATCACAAGAGTGCTACTCACCCCATCAACCAAATCAACCAGACTGAACCACATCATAGAATCCATACCAAGAATTCACTAATCATTCACATCACATCAAACAATGGTATCCATCAATACAATAATGTAAACATACCATTGTCTCAGTGATAGATCAGGGCATAGAATCACCGGATCTATTTTGGAACTGCCTCATCATCCAAAAGGCTTGACATAGCTCAAACCCTGGAAATCTCCATGGGTTTTATCCACTCCAGCTCCACATGCCGCGATCAATACCCGCGTAGCGCATGCACCCTATACATAGACAACTTAGTGGGAATCAAAATGGGGTTTTCTATGAATTAGAACTTTGCCGTCAAGATCCTACTTATAGAGACTTTGATGCATCCATGGGAATCACTCCTCTCACTCTCTTCCTCGGGAATAGATCTTCAATCATTGCTCCGAGAGAGATCCGCATCAATAAGATGCTCTCACAGGAAGCTCTCCATCAATACTCAAAATATATATTCACAATAATCTGCGTTGATCCACAAAAAATGATTCTCATCAAATGTACATTTTTACAAGAGATCCTAGATTCTTATTTATGCTTTCATCTTCTAAGGCCACTTACCCCATTTTTAGGTTACTTAGCTCATTTCTAGGTCACTTAACCTATTTTCACCATATTTTTAGGGTTAACCACTTTCCATGAATGAAAGTTCTCCAATACTTTATCATTTCTAAATATTCCTTCTTGATTTTTGTCACTTCATTTTATCATTTTAAAAATCTTTTCTTGATTTTGTCACTTTTTTTTTTTTTTTTTTTTTCTTTCTTCTTCTTTTTAAAACTTTGACTTCTTTGACCTTTTAGGGCTAGCGAAGCCATCATGGCAAGGGCCCTTCAATGGCTTTGTGGGAGCCATAACTCTCAAACCATGAGGAGTTATGTGACATTCCACATACCATCGAATGGCGTATCAAGGCACTATCCATCTAGGATAGTTTCACCAGCTCTTCATTGATATTCATCTCATTAATCCACATGCAAGCATGGGTCCTCCAACCATTTTTTCTAGGATAACTCAATCCGTGAAAGCATCTTCCTATGAGGGATTTCATAGTAAGGGGACCGCTGGAGTTCATCCATTTGTGCAACTTATCAACCCTTGATAACACAATAATGATTCATCTTTGCATCAATTCACCTTTGCATCATATATATCAAAGCTATGCATCATGTATCAATGACAACTCGGTAGTCATCTTCATCAATGCATCATATCATGATCCATCTTTATCAATTGGTTTCCACTTGGCCATATCTCATTCATCAGGGCATCATATCAATGATCCATATTTATCAATTAGTTTCCACTTGGACATCTATCATTCTCATCAGGCATCATATCAATGATCATCTTTATCAATTGGTTTCCCTTGGACATCTATCATTCTCATCAAAGGGCATCATATCAATCAATTATAACATCAATCAATGACATAAATCAAGCAAACCATTGGCATCAGCAATGGCGTATGATCCAACTTAATCTCCCAAAATAATCAAACCGGTGGCATCAATGTCAATGATCAACAATATCCCCCTTTGGCTTTGATGGAAATACCAACATTGATGTCAGCTTCAATTACCAATTATTGATGTCAACATGTAGACAAGGCATGCTCTTCATCAATAGTCAATGTGACTATCTCTCCCACATCAATCTCTCCCATCAATAGACATCAATCATCAATGTGATTATCTCTTTCCTTTGACATCAATGGCAAAGGGCCATTTCTCCTCTTGGGGCTGCTCCCCTGTCTTGTTTCCGCTGAATAATCTCTCCCTTTCTGAAAGAGGGATATCAATCTGATGTGTTGAATAATCTCTCCCCTTTTGAACAAGGGATATCAATCTGATGTAATTCTTAAAATACATTTCTCATGCTCCCTCTATGACCATCGCTCCCCCTGGAATTATGCCTCTGTTCTCTTTCTTCAAATATAGGGCTCTTTTCTAGGTATGCATTTGATAAATATCTCCTCCTAGAATCATGGGAAGAAGAATGACTCCCCCTAAGGGTATGTCTCCTCCTATCTTCTATGCAAGATGAAAAATATGCTACCATATGATAATTCTTGGACCTGTTCATGCATCAAACTTGTGCTATACCATACATCAAAATATATGTCAACAATGAAATAGAGAATCATGAACAATATATCCACCAAGTGCATCATGTGCCAAAATGTGCCCACCATGCACAACACCCATGTACATCAACAATGTGCCAAAAGATACCATCCATGAAATGTATCCACCATATGCCAACATGTGCATCTACCAACATGCCAAACAATGTATCATATCACTCATGATATGTCTCCATCATGAATCAAGTGCCAAAATCATGTATCAAACAAATACCAATGTTGTGAAAATCAAGTAATACCATATATGAGTGTAAGACTATGCACCAATACCACAAAATGATGAGTCCCATACATGTATGCCAAGTCCTCCATAAAACATGTGCTAATCATCCTGCCAGTAAGAGCCTCTACTGATGTACTAGAAATGTACCAATCATGCATCACAAATATATCAAACCATGATGTACAACATGATCACCTCATCAACTCACCAACCATATGTCTCAACATGTAGCCCAATCCATATGCAAATAGCATGCACCATGATAACAACACATGCTTCCAATAATACATCATAAGATATACCAACCATGTACACCACCATCAACATCACAAAATGATTAATCCCAATAGATTAACATCAATCCATATTTTTGGGTTAGTGCCATGCACCCAATATTTATTTTTATCATACCATTGTGTGATCTCACCATGAAAACCTGCAACAAACAATGTCATAACCTGCAAAAAAAAATGTCAGACCCTACAATACAGAGTTATACCATCACATCAAACTCCAAGTCATGTGCATTGCCCTTTTTCCAAGGCTTTACAACATATACGTGGCCTGTTGCACAACAAAGCGCGTGTGTATGCGACCTATTCAAGGTCAACACGCATATGCATGCGACTATCACCACTGTCACCTGTGTGTGCCTCGATAGATGACACTTTTGTACTTCCCTTCAGTCTTTCATTCTGATCTGGCTGCTCTGTCTTCTTCACCCACTTCTGTAAATGACCCTTCTCCTCAGAACTTGAGCTCTAAGCATCCATATTTTCAAAGATATCTCCCTTTCTTACTTCATTCCTTCTTCTAGCCATGCTATGTGAAGTCCTCATCATGGACTTTCTTCTTGTGTTCCAACACTCCTGGGATTTGTGGCCAAATCCACTACAGTTGTAGCATCTCATAGTGTTACAGTGAACAACAATGTGTCCTACTTGATCACATCTCCAACACCTCATGGTGTTATAAAATATTCTATTATATCTCCTTTCATAAGATCTACATTCAAAAGATTTGTGACCATATCCATTACATGAATAAAAATGCCCATGAAAAATACTTTCATACCTTTGCTTTGGTGTCCCAAGAATAGATTCTTGATGTCTTCCTTGCTTTATTCTTTTGAAATTTTCTTTGCCTCGTGTAGATGGTTTCTTTGCAACATTGTCTGCCTTCTTTGATGGATTTACCTCATGCTTATTTGAGGTGCTTGCTTCATCATGTGTATCTTCTCCTTTGTATCCAAGTCCTGATTTATCATATGGGGATATTTGACTTTCTAAGATCTCATCCAATATTAGTGAGCTATTCAAGAATTTGTTTGAATTTTCTACCTTCTTTCTAAGGTCAATAATTTCAGCTTCTAGCTTACAACATGACTCTTC
>SNQJ01S0065847.1:52809-64594 GCA_010110895.2 Picea sitchensis | reverse complement strand
ATTTATTTCTTGGATTTATACATAAAATGGTTCTTCAAATAACCTTATCTGATATTTATGTGCAACAAATTATTTTTAACAATATAAAAGATTGAAGGAGGGATTCAACATCAAAATATCTTTGTGATTAGCATCAAATATACCATCTTCTTAATCACATACAAATGAATCCATATCTTATTCACAAGAAATAGGAGAGAATAATTTGATTATCTCAAAGAATTTTAAAAGATTATTACTTTTAAGATCAAAAGAGAATTTGATAGATCAATTTCAAATATCTCATACTTAAGACTCAAAGTTACAAGATACAATTGAAATCAATCCTGAAGTAATTCTTTGTGGATTTTTATTCATGAAATATGTTATCCATTACAAAGTATCTAACAGTCATATATATCGCTATAAATACTCCATGATCATATAAGAAAATTCTTTTGAAGGCTACACGAAGAACACTCAAGAACTCATCCTTGTGCCCAATTGAGAAATTCAAGCATAAAGCTATGAGAAATGGTGTAGAAGAAGAAAAAGAGTGGAGAAGATGGATATTTCTCTCCGTTTATTAGAAATGTATTTTCATATTGATGTTTGTACTTTATTCTTATGATATTCTTCCACTTCCCCTATGAATAATGGAACCCTTGATGAAGTCTTTTTTCTCTTTAAAAATTAATTTTTTTAACTACTTGAATAGTTAGTGTTTTTTCCTTCTTGAATTTCTCGTGCAATTGTTTTCTTGAAACATTCATTTTAATTAATGTCTCATTTAAGTTTTTTTAATGAGTTCACGTCATTAACATCTCAATATTTCAAATGGGTCCTTTTCCTTTTTTTAATAAAAGTTTTTAAATAAACTTTTATTTTCAAAATTTTAATTAATTTCCCTTCAAATAGGAGGGTTGTGTTTTAATTTTCTGGAAGTCGAATAATCAACTTTTCATCCTTTGAACCAATTCATGTGTTATCTTCATTGTCTTATTTTTCCAACGATATAAATTTTATCCAAATCCAACTCTCAAATCTCAAGATATGGCCTTGTGAAGTTAAGTTGTCAAGTGAACTCATCAGAAAACAAGTTGAATGTTCTTTTAATTTCTATGAAAAATGTATCCATTTTCAATCCTTGAAACCTATACCAACATTTTATTTATCGAAATACCTTTCCAAAAGTATAAAATTTGTGCGATTTCATTTCCCGAAGCTCAAGGCCTATGCAAGATCGCGACTCAACCATCATCGATCAAGTTCATGGGAAAATGTGGCCTCTTAATCTCAAATTTGTTTTTTCTCCTTTGTAAATTCAACTTTTTGGTCATAAAATTTATCCCACGTGCATGGGATTATTGGATTTTTAATATTATATAATACTAAATGGGAAATACACTTAGTAAGACATATGAAAAGGGAAGAAGACTATGGAGCTTAAGAGGGTTTGACCTCCCCTTAGAAAATTGATTAAATAATAATATTTTGACCAAAATTATACTCCACCCACGCCCAGTCAGCACTAATGAGTCAACCATTCGAACACCACCATGTGTCATTATGTGATTGGTTGATTATCTGCCAATAATAATATGCCATGTGTAACAAGTTGTATGTTGCCAATGAGAAGATGAATGTGAACGTAGACATGGCTAAGTATGGAATATGTGGTATAGAGAGTAGAGTGTAAGAAAGAAATTTTCTTTAGGATTTTCATCATATGTTGCAATGTTGAAATTTTCTTGTGCATTTGGTGGAGGCTCCTCAATTTCATTCTCAAACTTGTTTCTTGAAAGATCTTTATATGGAGTATATAGGAGGCTGAAACTTTCTTCTTGCTGATTAGAATTTTCATCTTCATTTTCAACAATATGACTTGACTCAGAAAAATCATCGAATATTTGATTAGATTCTTCTTCATAATTAGTCACTTCATTATCTTGCATCCAAATGGGAGAGGGTGGGTGGGAAAAAATTTGAACAAATAAATCTTCTAATATGTCCCAACTGGTAATGGTACCGTGTGGCAATGAATAGGACCATTCAAGTGCATTCCCATGCAGAGTTTGTAAAAATATTTGACATATAATATTGTCTTCAGTAAGATTAAAAATTTTACATGCACAATTGAATCTATACAAATGTTTCTCTGCATCCTCCAAAGCATTTCCAAAGAATGTAGAAATTTTTTCCATAGGAATACTAGGCATCATAAAATTTTCTCTTGGTATATTTAAAGGGAATCTATGTAGTCGCCTTCTTATTTGGGCACTTGTTTCTTTTACTGCATCTCTTGAAACCATTCATGGGCTTGGTGAAGAAGGTAAAGGAGCATCATGATATGAAAGAAACTCTTCAGATGAGTCATAATATACATCTTTTTGAAACTTTTGAGTCTTTCCAATGGAGTTGTCAGGAAGTTCATTCTTTTGATTATTTTGTGCTTCTTGGATTTCTTGAGTATTTTTTAGGTCACTGCAACATCTTTCAATAATGTTTTTATAAACTCTATTCATTTAGAACAAGAAACAATTTTCTTAAATCCTCTTTTCAAAATCTTGAACCATGGAGATTTTGGTTCCTCAATTTGATCTAAAGTAGGGCCTCAATCTGATATGTTAGGATCAAAATGGAAATCTCACGGGGATATGAATCCCCCTATTTTTTTTATAGAGGTAGTACTCCTCTTTGGCTGAAAGATATATCTTGAATATATTGGATTAAGAGAATGCTTAGGAAGCAAAATGTAACATACCCAACCACCCTCAGGTTGGCCACACTAATATCTAACATACCCAACCACCCACAGGTTGGCCACGCTACTCCAAAAACCCTCTTCTGAACTAATTTTGAATTCTAATAACATTTAATCCAAAAATCAAGCATGAAAGACTCACATGCATTAATCAAGATCCATGCTACATCATAAAATAAATAAACAACGTGTCATGCACATCGAATAACCAAGAAGCATGCACATTATAAATACATATCTTAGAGATAATTAAATACACATTATACAGAAAACATAGAGAGCACTTATATTTTCAAGAAAACATTCACCAACTGGTTGCATACCAAGGACATTCCTCCCAACCATAGACACTCTTGCTATTTTACTCTCAACAACAGGTCACCCTCGAGCCAGGGATATGAATCCACAAGGATGGGTCTTAGGCCAAATCTAAAACACACAATAGTTGGCTAACTAGCTCTCAGGTTTCCCAACCACACAACAAATCTAAATTCCCAACTCTCTTTCCCCCTCATCCTTCACAACCCAAATAAATTAACACCTTTCTTTTCCATGCAATTCCTCAAGTTGTTCCATTTCTCTCCAGGGCTCTAATGCTACTGATCAAGAAATATCCCTACTGGAAACTCTAAGGATTCTCAGTTGTGGACCGTTCTTTCATAACTACCATCAATCTCATGCACGCAGGCATCCATTACCTCCTGGAATGATCAATAATTTATTACATCCATCTATCAATGGATCTCCTCTCCCAGTCATTCATTTCCATGCTCAAACCAAGAATTAGCAAGAATGAGGCACCAAAAATGAAAGAGTGAGAAGGGTGTAACAGTGAATGAAAAATAACAAATGAACCCAGACCAATGATTGAGTGAGTGAAGAAGAAGAAGAAGAAGAATAACCCCCAAAATAGTCCCCAAGGGATGTTTATATAATTACAAGAACCAAGAACCACATGACCTCCCCAAGAAGCTCATGTAACCAATTTTCTCCATAAAATCAATTATGGGTAAATAAAATATAATAAAAAGACTTGGCCCCTTAAGCCCCCTTTCTTATGGAATCATAGCTCCCTATCTCTTTTTGTCCTTGTATGTCTTGTAGCTAGAAATGTATTTTATTAATGTATAGAGATGTACTACATTTCCTAGGAACTCTAGCACATTTTCAACTTTACTGGCTCACCGGCCTAAGTCACAATTACATAATACATTATAATTCATAAGTGTTAAAATCGGGGTGTTACATCCTCCCCCTTATTTTGGCACCGTCCTCAGTGCACAACACCATTCCAATGTTATTAACATTACAAATTTAGGCCCTCTGGCCTTAATCCACACAGACAATCTAACCATCTCTTATATACATAGGCATTCTAGCCTAAAATTAAACATGTATACATAGGCATTCCGACCCAAAACATGTATAATGATATTCAAAATTTATATTTATGGCAGCAGTTCCAGCCAACAATCTTTCCTTCCCTCTCATCCTACACAACCCAAAGAGATGAACCCCTTTCTCTGCCATGCATTCCCTCAGGTTTTTCCACTTCTCTCCATGGCTCTAGTGCACTCGGGTAGAAATTTTCAGAGTTGTGGCTTCAAGAACTCTAGCTGCAACAAGTCCACTAGACTTTCTTCATTCCATGCCTTCATCATTGATCTTGATTTCCTTTTGGTGTTCTTTTTTGCGAGCTTCCAAATTAAATAGCCAACATCTCATTTGTATTATAAAAATAAAGTCATCATGAGATATTGTTATAACAATTTCAATCATCAATGTCAAATATGTTTTATATAGGAAAACAAAGTTTCCAAGCATGAGCTTCCAACTAATAATTTTTTTGTCTCTTACAACTGCATGCATTAATATTTATTATGGCTTACACCAATTCCATACCCAATACCATTATTCTTGTAATTTTCTCAACCTTCAAACAACCAAACCAATTGTTAGCATAATAATGTAACAATTTGTAACTATTAATTTCTCAAATTTTGAATTATATAGGAAAATAAAGTTTCCAGGCATGAATTTATGCTCATCATGTTTGGCTCTTGTAGAAAAAAGAATTTGTCTTATGTATGGGCTTGCATCCCTGCCACATCCAATACCATCCTCCCTACAATTTCCGCAACCTTTCATTCGACCACATAAATTGTTAACATAACATAACAATTTCTAATTAATAGTTTCTGAAATTTATTTTATACATGAAAAATAAATTTCCCAGGCATGGATTTTCTACTCATAATGTTTGGCTTTTGCAGTTGTAGATATCAGTCTTCCTTCTGGCTTACATCCCTGCCATATTCAAGACCATCCTACCTTCAATTTTCCTCAACCTTCACTTAGCTAAACAAGTTGTCAGTATCATGCATATGTATATTTTCATGGAAACAATACAAAAAATCACAAAGTTATCTCATAATTGTTTACAACAACAATTCAATCACTCTCATTAATCCAAATATTACTGGAATGAACCCATCAGTCTTTACACATGTATTATCAACCAATATTTTCATTCTTCTATCCATCAATATTTCTATCACTATGTTCCCTTGGCAGATCTTTTCCATAATTTATCATTATATAACTACTCTCCCCTACAACCTTCTTATTGCATTATCTAACAGCGCCTGAAGTGTTTTCAACTTCATGAGTTAGAAATACTCACATCATTTCAGTTGTTATCATAATCATTTCTATTTTATATAATATATACATGAATTCACCAAAATGCATTCAATAATTCTTGTAATACCACTTGTAAAAATTTCAATAGCTCCAAAAAATGATCTTGGAATTGTAACAAACAACAATCCAATCACCTTCAGCTAGTATTCATATCAAATATAATGCATCTATCCATCATTATGCATTTTCAACACCATGGGATTTTCATAATGCAACAATTAATTACTAAATAAAATAACAATCGATGTACCAGTACCCATGGCCACATTTACACAATGCATCCCTGCATTGACTAAATAATACCACATAACTATGTCATGCATTCCACCATGATGAGTTTGAAAGTCTGGCCAACGCCTCAACACATCATCCACACACTTCCCACTGCTTGTATGACTATTTGGATACCTTCCTTTTCAACCCAAACGCAACACCAAGACTATAATTATTAAGTACTCTTTAGTGTTGGCAAAGAGGTTGCAGTCCAAACATCAGATATACAATAGATACCATTGATCACTCACATAGAGCTATAGCCCTTTCATATCCAACCATATTATGGTCTCACACATGACTAGCTCTATGGATATTCATTGTTTTAGGAGTATGTATCCATAATTAACCCGGTTATGATCCTATAACCAATCATAACAAAATATACAATTGACAATCTATCTAAATGCATTCTATCATCAATAACAACTACATACTCTAGGTCTTTGGCCATTATATATCGATTAAAATCTTGAAAAATTAACTGAGGGAATTTCTTACCTCATTTCCTTCAACATAGAAGCAACAAATGCATACCTGGATGGTTGTTATCAACCTACTTGATGCTACCTGATCAACTAGTATTCGTAGAAGTTCACAGACTTCCTCCTTCATCATTTTGATCACCATTCCTACCACCATCAGGGGTCTCTACATAGATGGAAATCATAAGAAATAATAATATCCACATCTTTAACCATGCTATATCATTTTTCCTGAATACATAATCCATCATTAATCATACTCAATTTCCATAACATCATTATTTCATAATAACAAACTATTATAAGTTTACAAGCACATTATGTGCATATCCAAGCATATGCATATGCACAATTACACATCCATATGCACCAATCATTCACTATTAGCATGTCTACTAATGCATATGCATTTTAACTTCCTTATATGCCTCATGCACTCTAGTGGATTTCTGTTTCAATTCATTTATTTATTTATTTATGTTGTAGTTGGTTGTCCTTGAATTGCTTCAGATCCTTGTTGCCTTGTGTGCTACCATTCTACTCGTCTACACTCTTGTTCCCTGGTCTGAATACTTTCCAATCAAGTTTCACTTGGTCATTCTGCAATCCAACCAATGTACTCAATTTGCAGCAACTCCTTTTGGGTAGTCATATCCAACTTTGCCTTTAGGAAACATTTCATCACCCTTTCACACTTATACCATTCCCAATAGAAGTCTATTTTCATTCAGTGACACTTTTCAAGTGAAAGAGCATTCATTTTTCTATCTCCAATTTCTTTGCATTGGCATCCTTCTTCCACTATGAACTCTGATATCAGAAGTGCATTTCTTTCACTAAGTACTTTTAGACAAGTATCTAAGTCATATCTAACAAATCCTTCCTTGGAACTCATGTGCCTGACATAGAGATTATTCACACACAACCTATTAATCTCTTTGTTTTATTCCACATCAAGCTTGCAACTATCTACACATTTCTACCTTCAAGGCTATGGAGCCTTACTTTTCCCTTCTATGCCCATTAATGATATTTTTATCTTGCTAGATTCATATCCTATGCGAGGACTCTTTCCTTTGTTGTACCTGCAATTTATTCAAATCATGTAGTTGTTGACTAATACTTTTGTTCCACTATTCTTGAGTTCTCTGTCCAATTTTCATTACTTTCCCTGTAGTTCTTTGTTGCCTCAACCAGCTTCTACAAGCTCTATCATGCTTCCATGACTATAATATCCAATCCTAGACTATAATTGATCTAATTAAATCTCTAATCCTGCCAAATCTATAAGCAACCATTTTGTTAGAATTATACATATCATAAAAATTTGTCAATTAAATTTACATGTACTTTTTTTGCTCAATTCATGAAGAATTATATCATAGTTATCCAAATTAGAATAATTCCAGGTCATTCTCCTTTGAATAAATTTTCCAATGATTGTATTGTTTCCCTAATCTAATATATGAGTTGAAAGTTATGGCTTCCCAAAAAATCACTTCCAACCCCTTTTCTTTTGTTTTGCAGCAAGATCTTGTCGAAAATATTCCACATCTCCTTTAACTGGTACAGAATTCGAATTCTTCATAGGTGCTTCCTTCAAACCACTTTCGATGTGACCACGGCTCGAAACCACAATCTTATTAACTCTTTAGCACCTCTTGTGCATTCTTCTACACAGGAGCTTATTCGAACAAAATGTTTGAGGGCTTGGTTAATTCTAGGCTCTTTGCACCTCTAATTGACCCATTTCCCTTATCATGAGATCGTCGTTGGGACCAAGTCCTCCGTACTTCGGCCTTCGTCTATTCTTCCTTTTCAATCTTCCAACTTCTCCTGGAGTAAACTTCACCGAAACCATTCTATTAGCTCCACTAGCATATCGAGCAGTCGAGATTTAATCTCTTGTTGACTGGATGGTCCTACCCCATCTGGAGGCTTCAGCGAGATCAACGACCATGAATTAATCAGGCACTGGGATGAATGGTTCTTAATTATTTCGGTACTTCAGTAGTCCGAGACTACGGGACATTACAATTCTCAAGTCATTCAATTGCCCCAGAGTTTTACTCATTGAAGTGCTTACCCTATCCTTCCACTGGTTAATCTGACGGTCATGAGAAATCTAGAAGGGTCTTAGATCAACGACCCATGTGATTTTGTTACTCCAAGACTTCGGGACATTACCACTCATGAGTTTCTCAACTGCTCTGGATTTATACATGTCGAAGCGATCATAAAGTGAGGATGATCGCTTACCATCGGTTAACCCCTTCGTTTAAGCTATCCTTCCACTACTTTAATATGATGGCTAGGACTTAATAAAGCATTGGGATGGATGGTCCTTAATCATTTCGGGACTTTGACGCTCCAAGACTCTAGGACATTTCAACTCTCGAGTCGTTCCACTTCCCCGTAGTGATATTTGTCGAAGTGTTTGTGCCATCCTTCCACTATTTGATCTAATGGTTGAGAAAGGTCCTGAAGGGATCTTAGATCGATGGTCTGCATGAATTTGTGACTTCGGTATTCAACACTTTTGCTGGTAGAGACGTTGGACACCCTCTGAGGCCATATTCTCGAAGATGACATGGCATGTTGATGTCACCTATGGTGACATGGACCCATATTATGTGCACCACGTGTCACTCTGAAATGGACATGTTGGGGTCCAAAATGCCCTGAATTCATGTGACACATGTCCCCATATAAAACCCCTACCATGTGGCCTACGGCACATCATCAATCAAACAGACGGTCCACATTCATCCACTCCAAATCTGACTGCCTATGCGATTTCATGAACTGTGGCTTTAGACTTCATGGCTTCGACACTTCGCAGCAGGAATGATTTTAAGGATGAGAATTTATATTAAAATGTAGAAAGATGGGATAACCTTAGTAGTCCTTAATATGCAAAATGTAAAATGTTTGGCGATAGTTTTTTTTTTAAATACTCAAAATTTTAAGGATTTTATATAGTTTCTATAAAATTTTGGCGATTTTTAAGGTAAAATAATTTTATTTTATGGTATTTGGGTGAATCATTTTTAGAAAAAATGGAAATTGATGAATCATTTTTTGGGAAAACCATGGAAAATTAGCCCATTGGTGAAATTTAGCCCCTAAAATAATTTATGCTTCGCAGCTTTGGCACTTCAAGGCTTCAGCACTTTTGGGATTTTCCTAGTCTCCAGTAATTGTCGAAGTGGCAAAGTTTTGGAGTCCTAAAACTTCTCTATCCTTGTACTTCAGATCTAACAACTTGCATTTCTCCCGAAGTCCTTCCCTTGAACTAACGGTCGACGGGAATTCGGGAATTTGACACTTCGGGACTCTGGGTTATAATAGTTTTGAGATGGTTTGATTCTCCTGGAGTTAAACTTATCAAAGTGGTCAATGGAGGAGATTTAAACCGAACTTCATATCAGATTGGATGACTGGTGGGACTTCGCGACTTCGACCTTTTTCATGCTTTTTCCTTGTCTCCCATAATTGTCGAAGCAGTGAAGTTCCGAAGTCTCCATATCCTTATTGGCTTCGATAGACGGCTGACGATTGACCAACTTGATCTGACGGTTGTGACTTAATCCCACCCAGCCCCTGGTTTCACCTCTTTCTGATGGTCCTCATCCACCTGACTTCCAATCTAACGATCCAGAACTCCTTGATTCAATGGTTGTGATCTCTCCCGAATTCAAAGGGAAATGGTCATGATTCTACGATCCTTTACAAAGGATCTCTGGCTGCACGATGCTCGGGATTTTGCGCAATCTCTGCAACGCTATCACTCATGAGTTTTAATATCTCGAGGACGCATTCATTCTTAAGGAAAATTCCATGTCCAATAGTTTCATCCCATACCATCCCATTGTTTCAAACAGAAGCTTTGATACCATTTTGTAATGTACCTAGACACCCTTAGGTTGGCCATGTTAATTTGTAACATACCCAGCCACCCACAGGATGACCACACTACTCCAAAAACCCACTTTTGAGTTGATTTCTAATTCTAATAACATTTAATCTGAAAATCGATAATGAAAGACTCACATGCATTAATCAAGATCCATGCTACAGAATAAAAGAAATAAACAATGTGGCATGCACAACAAATAACCAGCAAGCATGCACATTATAAATACATATCTTAGAGATAATTAAATAGAGAATGAAATATACATTATAGAGAAAACACAAAGAGTACTTATCTTTTCAAGAAAGCATTCACCAACTGGTTGTAGACCAAGGACATTCCTCCCAACCATAAACATTGTTATTCTTTTACTCTCAATAGTAGGTCACCCCCGAGCCAGGGCTATGAATCCACAAGGACGGTTCCTAGGCCAAATCTAAAACACACAACAGTTGGCTAACTAGCTCTCAGGTTTCTCAACCACACAGCAAATCTGAATTTCCAGCTCTCTTTCCCCCTCAGCCTGCATAACCCAAAGAAATGAACACCTTTCTCTTCCACACAATCCCTCAGGTTGTTTGATTTCTCTCCAAGGCTCCAGTGCTACTAGCCAGGAAATCTCCCTGCTGGAAACTCTAAGGATTCTCAGTTGTGGACCATTCTTTCACAACTACCATCAATCTCATGCATACAAGAATCCATTCCCTCCTGGAATGATCAGTTATTTATTACATCCATCTAACAGTGGCTCTCCTCTTCCATCCACTTGTTTTCATGCTCAGACCAAGAGCACACGAATTAGCAAGAATGAGGCACCAAAAATGAAAGAGTGAGAAGGCTGTAACAGTGAATGAATAAGAACAAGTGAACCCAGAACAATGAGTGAGTGAGTGAAGAAGAAGAAGAACCCCCAAAATATCCCCCAAGGGATGTTTATATAATTACAAGAACCAAGAACCACATGGCCTCCCCAAGAAGCTCATGTAATCAAATTTCTCCATAAAATCAATTATGGGTAAATAAAATATAATAAAAAAACTTAGCCCCTTAAGCCCCCTCTCTTGTGGAATCATAGCCCCCTATCTCTTTTTTCCTTGTCTGTCTTGTGTCCAACGATGTATTTTATTAATGTATATAGATGTGTTACATTTCCTAGGCACTTTGGCCCCTTTTCAACTTTACTATCTCACCAGCCTAAGTCACAATTACATAATACATTATAGTTCATAAGGGTTAAAACCTGGGTGTTACATACACCCTAGATATTTATTTCTTGGATTTATACATAAAATGGTTCTTCAATAACCTGATCTGATCTTTATGTGCAACAAATTATTTTTAATAATAGAAAGGATTGAAGGAGGGTTTCAACATCAAAATATCGTTGTGATCAACATCAAATATACAATATTTTTAATCACATACAAATGCATCAATATCTTCTTCACGAGAAATAGGAGAGAATAATTTGATCATCTCAAAGAATTTTAAAAGAGTATTACTTTTAAGATCAAAAGACAATTGTCCCCGAGGTGTAGGACAGTCGGTGATGGAGTGTGTTGTTAAGCCACTCCGTGATGCTAAAGTCACCGGTTCGAAACCTGCGGGGACAAAAAATCCAACCATGTTAAGGGTTGGTGTGGCTCAGGCCGGGTGCGATCCCCG
>SNQJ01S0065847.1:35737-50347 GCA_010110895.2 Picea sitchensis | reverse complement strand
TGAAGGTGATTGGATTGTTGTTTGTTACAATTCCAAGATCATTTTTTGGAGCTATTGAAATTTTTACAAGTGGTATTACAAGAATTATTGAATGCATTTTGGTGAATTCATGTATATATTATATAAAATAGAAATGATTATGATAACAACTGAAATGATGTGAGTATTTCTAACTCATGAAGTTGAAAACACTTCAGGCGCTGTTAGATAATGCAATAAGAAGGTTGTAGGGGAGAGTAGTTATATAATGATAAATTATGGAAAAGATCTGCCAAGGGAACATAGTGATAGAAATATTGATGGATAGAAGAATGAAAATATTGGTTGATAATACATGTGTAAAGACTGATGGGTTCATTCCAGTAATATTTGGATTAATGAGAGTGATTGAATTGTTGTTGTAAACAATTATGAGATAACTTTGTGATTTTTTGTATTGTTTCCATGAAAATATACATATGCATGATACTGACAACTTGTTTAGCTAAGTGAAGGTTGAGGAAAATTGAAGGTAGGATGGTCTTGAATATGGCAGGGATGTAAGCCAGAAGGAAGACTGATATCTACAACTGCAAAAGCCAAACATTATGAGTAGAAAATCCATGCCTGGGAAATTTATTTTTCATGTATAAAATAAATTTCAGAAACTATTAATTAGAAATTGTTATGTTATGTTAACAATTTATGTGGTCGAATGAAAGGTTGCGGAAATTGTAGGGAGGATGGTATTGGATGTGGCAGGGATGCAAGCCCATACATAAGACAAATTCTTTTTTCTACAAGAGCCAAACATGATGAGCATAAATTCATGCCTGGAAACTTTATTTTCCTATATAATTCAAAATTTGAGAAATTAATAGTTACAAATTGTTACATTATTATGCTAACAATTGGTTTGGTTGTTTGAAGGTTGAGAAAATTACAAGAATAATGGTATTGGGTATGGAATTGGTGTAAGCCATAATAAATATTAATGCATGCAGTTGTAAGAGACAAAAAAATTATTAGTTGGAAGCTCATGCTTGGAAACTTTGTTTTCCTATATAAAACATATTTGACATTGATGATTGAAATTGTTATAACAATATCTCATGATGACTTTATTTTTATAATACAAATGAGATGTTGGCTATTTAATTTGGAAGCTCGCAAAAAAGAACACCAAAAGGAAATCAAGATCAATGATGAAGGCATGGAATGAAGAAAGTCTAGTGGACTTGTTGCAGCTAGAGTTCTTGAAGCCACAACTCTGAAAATTTCTACCCGAGTGCACTAGAGCCATGGAGAGAAGTGGAAAAACCTGAGGGAATGCATGGCAGAGAAAGGGGTTCATCTCTTTGGGTTGTGTAGGATGAGAGGGAAGGAAAGATTGTTGGCTGGAACTGCTGCCATAAATATAAATTTTGAATATCATTATACATGTTTTGGGTCGGAATGCCTATGTATACATGTTTAATTTTAGGCTAGAATGCCTATGTATATAAGAGATGGTTAGATTGTCTGTGTGGATTAAGGCCAGAGGGCCTAAATTTGTAATGTTAATAACATTGGAATGGTGTTGTGCACTGAGGACGGTGCCAAAATAAGGGGGAGGATGTAACACCCCGATTTTAACACTTATGAATTATAATGTATTATGTAATTGTGACTTAGGCCGGTGAGCCAGTAAAGTTGAAAATGTGCTAGAGTTCCTAGGAAATGTAGTACATCTCTATACATTAATAAAATACATTTCTAGCTACAAGACATACAAGGACAAAAAGAGATAGGGAGCTATGATTCCATAAGAAAGGGGGCTTAAGGGGCCAAGTCTTTTTATTATATTTTATTTACCCATAATTGATTTTATGGAGAAAATTGGTTACATGAGCTTCTTGGGGAGGTCATGTGGTTCTTGGTTCTTGTAATTATATAAACATCCCTTGGGGACTATTTTGGGGGTTATTCTTCTTCTTCTTCTTCTTCACTCACTCAATCATTGGTCTGGGTTCATTTGTTATTTTTCATTCACTGTTACACCCTTCTCACTCTTTCATTTTTGGTGCCTCATTCTTGCTAATTCTTGGTTTGAGCATGGAAATGAATGACTGGGAGAGGAGATCCATTGATAGATGGATGTAATAAATTATTGATCATTCCAGGAGGTAATGGATGCCTGCGTGCATGAGATTGATGGTAGTTATGAAAGAACGGTCCACAACTGAGAATCCTTAGAGTTTCCAGTAGGGATATTTCTTGATCAGTAGCATTAGAGCCCTGGAGAGAAATGGAACAACTTGAGGAATTGCATGGAAAAGAAAGGTGTTAATTTATTTGGGTTGTGAAGGATGAGGGGGAAAGAGAGTTGGGAATTTAGATTTGTTGTGTGGTTGGGAAACCTGAGAGCTAGTTAGCCAACTATTGTGTGTTTTAGATTTGGCCTAAGACCCATCCTTGTGGATTCATATCCCTGGCTCGAGGGTGACCTGTTGTTGAGAGTAAAATAGCAAGAGTGTCTATGGTTGGGAGGAATGTCCTTGGTATGCAACCAGTTGGTGAATGTTTTCTTGAAAATATAAGTGCTCTCTATGTTTTCTGTATAATGTGTATTTAATTATCTCTAAGATATGTATTTATAATGTGCATGCTTCTTGGTTATTCGATGTGCATGACACGTTGTTTATTTATTTTATGATGTAGCATGGATCTTGATTAATGCATGTGAGTCTTTCATGCTTGATTTTTGGATTAAATGTTATTAGAATTCAAAATTAGTTCAGAAGAGGGTTTTTGGAGTAGCGTGGCCAACCTGTGGGTGGTTGGGTATGTTAGATATTAGTGTGGCCAACCTGAGGGTGGTTGGGTATGTTACATTTTGCTTCCTAAGCATTCTCTTAATCCAATATATTCAAGATATATCTTTCAGCCAAAGAGGAGTACTACCTCTATAAAAAAAATAGGGGGATTCATATCCCCGTGAGATTTCCATTTTGATCCTAACATATCAGATTGAGGCCCTACTTTAGATCAAATTGAGGAACCAAAATCTCCATGGTTCAAGATTTTGAAAAGAGGATTTAAGAAAATTGTTTCTTGTTCTAAATGAATAGAGTTTATAAAAACATTATTGAAAGATGTTGCAGTGACCTAAAAAATACTCAAGAAATCCAAGAAGCACAAAATAATCAAAAGAATGAACTTCCTGACAACTCCATTGGAAAGACTCAAAAGTTTCAAAAAGATGTATATTATGACTCATCTGAAGAGTTTCTTTCATATCATGATGCTCCTTTACCTTCTTCACCAAGCCCATGAATGGTTTCAAGAGATGCAGTAAAAGAAACAAGTGCCCAAATAAGAAGGCGACTACATAGATTCCCTTTAAATATACCAAGAGAAAATTTTATGATGCCTAGTATTCCTATGGAAAAAATTTCTACATTCTTTGGAAATGCTTTGGAGGATGCAGAGAAACATTTGTATAGATTCAATTGTGCATGTAAAATTTTTAATCTTACTGAAGACAATATTATATGTCAAATATTTTTACAAACTCTGCATGGGAATGCACTTGAATGGTCCTATTCATTGCCACACGGTACCATTACCAGTTGGGACATATTAGAAGATTTATTTGTTCAAATTTTTTCCCACCCACCCTCTCCCATTTGGATGCAAGATAATGAAGTGACTAATTATGAAGAAGAATCTAATCAAATATTCGATGATTTTTCTGAGTCAAGTCATATTGTTGAAAATGAAGATGAAAATTCTAATCAGCAAGAAGAAAGTTTCAGCCTCCTATATACTCCATATAAAGATCTTTCAAGAAACAAGTTTGAGAATGAAATTGAGGAGCCTCCACCAAATGCACAAGAAAATTTCAACATTGCAACATATGATGAAAATCCTAAAGAAAATTTCTTTCTTACACTCTACTCTCTATACCACATATTCCATACTTAGCCATGTCTACGTTCACATTCATCTTCTCATTGGCAACATACAACTTGTTACACATGGCATATTATTATTGGCAGATAATCAACCAATCACATAATGACACATGGTGGTGTTCGAATGGTTGACTCATTAGTGCTGACTGGGCGTGGGTGGAGTATAATTTTGGTCAAAATATTATTATTTAATCAATTTTCTAAGGGGAGGTCAAACCCTCTTAAGCTCCATAGTCTTCTTCCCTTTTCATATGTCTTACTAAGTGTATTTCCCATTTAGTATTATATAATATTAAAAATCCAATAATCCCATGCACGTGGGATAAATTTTATGACCAAAAAGTTGAATTTACAAAGGAGAAAAAACAAATTTGAGATTAAGAGGCCACATTTTCCCATGAACTTGATCGATGATGGTTGAGTCGCGATCTTGCATAGGCCTTGAGCTTCGGGAAATGAAATCGCACAAATTTTATACTTTTGGAAAGGTATTTCGATAAATAAAATGTTGGTATAGGTTTCAAGGATTGAAAATGGATACATTTTTCATAGAAATTAAAAGAACATTCAACTTGTTTTCTGATGAGTTCACTTGACAACTTAACTTCACAAGGCCATATCTTGAGATTTGAGAGTTGGATTTGGATAAAATTTATATCGTTGGAAAAATAAGACAATGAAGATAACACATGAATTGGTTCAAAGGATGAAAAGTTGATTATTCGACTTCCAGAAAATTAAAACACAACCCTCCTATTTGAAGGGAAATTAATTAAAATTTTGAAAATAAAAGTTTATTTAAAAACTTTTATTAAAAAAAGGAAAAGGACCCATTTGAAATATTGAGATGTTAATGACGTGAACTCATTAAAAAAACTTAAATGAGACATTAATTAAAATGAATGTTTCAAGAAAACAATTGCACGAGAAATTCAAGAAGGAAAAAACACTAACTATTCAAGTAGTTAAAAAAATTAATTTTTAAAGAGAAAAAAGACTTCATCAAGGGTTCCATTATTCATAGGGGAAGTGGAAGAATATCATAAGAATAAAGTACAAACATCAATATGAAAATACATTTCTAATAAACGGAGAGAAATATCCATCTTCTCCACTCTTTTTCTTCTTCTACACCATTTCTCATAGCTTTATGCTTGAATTTCTCAATTGGGCACAAGGATGAGTTCTTGAGTGTTCTTCGTGTAGCCTTCAAAAGAATTTTCTTATATGATCATGGAGTATTTATAGCGATATATATGACTGTTAGATACTTTGTAATGGATAACATATTTCATGAATAAAAATCCACAAAGAATTACTTCAGGATTGATTTCAATTGTATCTTGTAACTTTGAGTCTTAAGTATGAGATATTTGAAATTGATCTATCAAATTCTCTTTTGATCTTAAAAGTAATAATCTTTTAAAATTCTTTGAGATAATCAAATTATTCTCTCCTATTTCTTGTGAATAAGATATGGATTCATTTGTATGTGATTAAGAAGATGGTATATTTGATGCTAATCACAAAGATATTTTGATGTTGAATCCCTCCTTCAATCTTTTATATTGTTAAAAATAATTTGTTGCACATAAATATCAGATAAGGTTATTTGAAGAACCATTTTATGTATAAATCCAAGAAATAAATTTCTAGGGTTTGCTGCTTAAGCATTCTCTTAATCCAAGATATTCAATATATATCTTTCAGATAAAGAGGAGTACCAACTCTATAAAAATGCAGGGGGATTTACATTCCTATGAGGTTGTCGTTTTGATCCTAAGATACTCAAACGTCAACACCTCCCCCCTGAGGACATGTGCAATTTGCACACTTCATAGAATGGGAATGTGAACATGGAATTTCACAAATGGGGGCTTGTTGGAAATATTATTCCAAGAAATACAGGGTACAACCATTGGATTTTTTGAAAAGGAAACATACTTTTTGTGCAAGACTTGGCTCAGGTGGATCCCACCTAGCAACCAATGAAAGGGGTCAATGTTGGAATTTTTGCATATTAAATTCACATCTGATGAAATCTAACTTGATTAAACTAGACATGTACTTTGCTAATATGGGATGGTTTTTGGAACTAAAATGTAAGTCGGGGATGGCCTCCCTTAAGGCCAAAACATTGGAATCTTGAAACAAGTCAAACAAGGTCAGATTTCAAAATTGTTATCCATGATTGTGGGAGTCTTGAAACTCTTCGAGATCCTCTCATTTTTTCTATGACATTTATTCCATAGTTACAAGATACCATGTCATTGCTACAAAAATATGATTAGTCTATAGTGAAGTTTGTTCTAAATTTGATATCTATTTAGGATGAAAAAATAGTTATTCATGAGTTAGATCACAATGAAACTTAGATTATTGCATATATTTGTGGTATTAATGTAGTGATGCCCAACTTTCCTATGCATAGTCAGAAAAGTGTTACAACCTTTGTTGTTCAAAAATCACCTATCTTTAGTAGGAGGGAGATGTTATACAATTTCAAATTGAAATCCATAATTGGAGCTACAAATGCAACTAATATATCAAGAAAAACAAGGAATTATTATATAAAGTCGTCAAGTACTGTAGTAAACTAAAAAAGAGGAGACAAAACAACTTAGGAGAGGCCACATGATTTTTGAAATAAAAGAGCACACAATAATCCTCGTATATGTTTAATGCATAGAAACCGGAAAATTAGGTTAGCGGAGCAATCAATTGCAAAAATGTTAGGCATGCACTTGTTAATGGTGATACCTGTCAAGTTAATCTCTTACTTTTAAGAATATTGAAACTGCTAATGTAGT
The DNA here is from genome assembly GCA_010110895.2 of Picea sitchensis. Lineage (NCBI taxonomy): Eukaryota > Viridiplantae > Streptophyta > Pinopsida > Pinales > Pinaceae > Picea > Picea sitchensis. The sequence continues at coordinate 43,602 of SNQJ01S0065847.1, read as the reverse complement.
CCCGCTCAAAATACATAAGGTTACCACCAATATTAACCATGAAATTTGTGATACTATAGCCTCATATTGTAACATCCCTAGTTTTAATTCTCTTAAATTATAATGTAATTGTGTAACTATCATTTAGGTTGGTGAATCGATACATTTTGGGAAAATATCTTGTATTGAATTAATATAGCCGAGGGACGAAATATGTATTATATACATTGAAATGATGAATAAAAATAATGATCATTGGTTGTGATACAAGAGGGACAATAATGATTGGGAGGGGGGGCATGATTCCATAAGAGATGGGGATAAAGAGGGGAAATTATTCATAGGTATTAATCCAAATCCACATTCTTGAATTTTTTATTATCATTGTTGAGTGAAATTTCTATTTGAGTGGATGAGAGCCCACTCATTCAATTCATGTGAGAGGGTGGGTGTGAGAAGTCACAGCCCTTAGTTATTGGGAGTATGAGACTGAAGTAAAATCATCCTTGGGAAGAGTGTGAGTCAAGAAAGCATGGGAGAAGAAGGAAATTCAAGTAGGAAAAAAATGATAGTTTCTACATGTTGATTTTGGGCAGCAAGAGGGGAGATGAGTATTGGTAAGATCACCAACCATTCTTTTCTCAAGGAAAACCATTATTGGATTGTGTTTATGTTGAAATTGAAGCCCGTGTTCCTATAAAAATGGGTTGTAAGCCTGTAGTTCATTTTCATGTTGGGGAAATAGTTCAAGAGCCTTGTGAAGACTGTTATGAGCACTCCTAGAACAACTGAGAGTTCCTGGAGTCCCCAACTGAGATATTCCTAGTAAAATGAGTGCACTAGAAACCCTGATAAAACAATGCTACAACCTAATGGGTTGAGAGTAGTGAAGGGGGTACATTCCTTGGGTTGTGTAAGTTGTGGAGAAGAGAGTTAGTGTACTGAAATTGTTGTGGGAGTAGAACCTAGGTTTTGAGCTACTGAATTTGGAGAGTGGACAACCAAGAGGGCTAGATCTCCTTGTGGACTCATAGTGTTAGCTTGGGGGTGGCCTGCTATTGATATTTGGAACAACAATTCCTATGGATGGGAGGAATATCCTTCGTACACAATGAGTTGGTTATTTTTATAAACATAGAAATATTTTGTTGTATTATTATGATTATTCCATTGTGTAAATGGTTTTATATGAATGTTGTGTGTTTGTTGTTTTGCTTGAGCAATTACATTCATGGGTTTTTAAAATATGTTGTTAGTTTCATGTTAAATCATGGGCCTGCTTCCCCTTGGTTCATTTTATATGCATGGAGTGTTTTTTATTTCGTATTAGAAGGTGGGTACGTTATAGTTTGATATCAAAGCTCAAGGTTCAACAATAAGATTGTATGGGCCAAGAGCCAATGTGAATTGGGAAAATTAATTCTGTGATGAATTTGGGGAAAAATGGTGAACCAAAGTGAAATCCCTAAATTATGAGTAGATTTTGAGTTTAATTCACCTCAAAATGGTCAAAGAAGGGATTAATATCATCGATTTGCAAGTTGCAGAGTCATATTTGGCTCAAAAAGTCAAATATTTGTGTTTTCATGGTGTTGTGGCGACTATGAAGTTTGGTGATTGATGACCAAGATTAATTCATCTGTAAGAATCAATGGTCAAGATTTTTCTGCGATGTCGAAAAAGGGTCTTTATGACAGGATTTTGGAAATTGAGTTTCAAAAAAATCCTAAGGCAGGGCATGAGGTTAAGTCCAAAGGGAGAAACCTGATGGCATGAGCCCGAAAGAATGAGAGCCATTGATCGAAATCACTCTCTTTCATCATATTTTGTGAATAAATTACTTTCTAAAGGATCCGTTCAGAAGTCCGAGGGTAAGTTCATCTGACAGAGTTAAAGTTTGAGAAATTGTAATTTCCACAAGATCTATATCATCAAATGCGAGAGATGTTAGTCGTTAAATCCTTCGGAAAGGTGGATTTTAAATGGTCCCTTTGTAAATCCTAGTGGTGGTGTTTTGTTTTTGAAAGAGATTGTTTGACCAAGGTAACTGGTGCGCATCTTGGGAACTTGAGATGATCAGTTCCATTGGTTGACATGATTGTTGATCGTTTGATCTATCAAATGAGCATGTTATATCGAAAGGGTTGAGGGAAAAAGAGAATGACACATCATCTTTTCATGTTAGTATGCCATGCTAGATGACACATCAATAAGGGAAGGTGAATTAGAGAGTGCCACATGGTAGCTGGGTATAGGTTTCAGAAAACATTGTTTTCGATGGTTTTTGGAAAGGTTTGTTCATGATGGTCTTCAGAGGAAGGCTATTGGAAGGTCTCATTTGGGGAGGATGTTCTCGATGGATAAGTCCGACAGAGTGAGTCCCGATAGGCTACGAGAATTCGAACTTCAGAAAGATCAATAAGTAAGAAAATTTTGCATTTCGATGGGGGTTTTCCAATGGGAAAAGGCCGATAGTGTTTGGAATTAAGGTTTCGGAAGGAGTTGTGAGCTTGGGAAAGTTACTCTTTCTGATAGGAAGATCCTGTGAAGTTGATCCTAACAAGCTTGTGAAAGGTTTAGTTGCCGGCTTGGTAAGGTTGAGTGGATCGATGGTTTGGATTAATCCCAATTTGGGTATCAATGACTCAGATCTATAGACTGTCAAAATAGTAAATCATTCATTTTCAGTGAAAATTTTCAGATTTAAAAGGTCTTGAACTTGCAAAGGGATTTTGAGGGAATAAATAACATTTTTAGGGGTGAAAAATCGTGAGAACTGTGTGTACCTAAAGTATACATAATATTTTCATCTTAAATGAAATATATCAGTGATATCTTTACAATGAGATATTCTGAGAGAAAAACAGAGCTAGTATGAAGATGCTATAGGTGAAATAGTAAAGGGTATAATTTTAGTACCAGTTTACTTCTAGAGGGCATAAATCCTTTCTTTGAATTTAGTTTGGGGTGCAGGAGAATTCTATCAAAATATCATGGACCATAGAAGACAACCATATAGCTATATGTGGAAGTTGGGTACCTAAAACTGTGCAGAAGAAGAGAGAACACACATGTATCATACAAGGCTAAAAATGGGAAAATAGTAAAAAATTCTACATGCCATAATTATCAGCTTGAAGCCTGGATCATCATGAAGTTTGGATATATCATTCAAAAGATAGGCATGAAGATACCCAATTTGGATTCTGTCAAAATTACAAATGAGTTGGATTAGGGATACTTAGATAGGGTTGAAATCACCATGCCAGGAGAAAGTGCAAAAGGAACAAAGTTGTCATTTCCAGATTGCTGCAGATTTTGTCTAGGGAAATAGATAAGAAATATGAGAGTTGTTGTGAGCTCACTTTCATCAATATTATCAATGGATAATACACAAGTTTTTCTATTTCCTAACATATGTTTTCTATAGGTGACAAAAGTCGACTTCTAAAAATTATTTGAACCAGTGAAACAGGTACAACAATGGGTGAAATTGTTGATTTCAAATAACCATAAATTTTGTATTAGAACTTGGAATGAGGCATGAGTACATCCATTGGAAAGGTAATACAAAGGACATGATGATATATTTTTTTATTTATCTAAGGAATCTTTTGGTTTTTTCATAAAGTTGCAGGAAAATTAGAGCAAGGTTCCACGAACCATGCAACTATTTAAAGCGTAAGTTTTCCAAATAATGTTAGTTTTGGAGAAATATATGCCAAAGGTGATTTCTAGGTGAAGAAGAGTGCATATGCTCATGATAGTGCCTATGCAGTGGTGTGGAGGCACTTTTTAAAGTGAAACCACTTGGAAATAAAGGGGTTGAGATTAATAACATGGCATTGTTAATAAGCAGGGAAACACTCAAGCATACAATGTTGTGTGAAGTGTTTGCTAATAAGAGGATAATATTCCATAAATGAATATTGTGCATATTTGTTCCAGATTAATCCTAGGGTCTATTATATAGGGAAGCAGGTCAAGGCTTGCCATTTGTTGAGGAATCAAGAGCTACAGAAGGAAGTGCATAACTATAGAGCAGATGGTGAGAGAAATTTCTTGAAAGTAGTTCAAGAAATGTTTCTAGTAGAAATAGTAGTCAAAGTAATAATATGACAAGAGGGTACAAGAGTTCTTTGAGCTCAAATTTAAAATCATGGACATGTGGAGCATAATATAAGTATTTTAAAACTTAGCAAGGTTAATGTACAACTAGAAATGATTGAAATGTATGCCATAATGTTGAGGGTTAAGGAAATTTGAAAATTCTCTAGCATAAAGGTGATGGAATGATATAAAGTACATCATCCTAGGATGATAGAAATTCACAACAAGGTAAAGTTGGGGCATGTTTTCCTGAGTGGGAGAAAATGCTCATAAGACAGATTGGATGGAAATGCAAGTCATCCAAGTTGGACTTGGCTAGAGGGTGTTTAGAAAGAAGAACAAGGAAACAAGTATATACATGATTTTCAACCACAACTGTCTACAACAACATAAACAAATGATTAAAGTTGAAATAAAAGTGCAATGAAGAGCATAGGAAAAAGGGAAACATACTAATGAATCTACTTTGAAGTCTCATGTTGATAATGATAGATTTCCACAAGGAAGACTAATGTTAAGTGTGCATTAATATGGATGTGTGTAAATTTTATGGAGGTAAATAGATGAAAAGATTGAGGTGAAACCATGAGTTTCATGCTAAGATAGTCCCATGAGAAGGGATTGTATAAATACCATGTTGGAAGGTCAGAGCCATGATTTGGAGGATTGTTGAGAGATGAACAATGGATTGTATAGGTCCATATATATTTATGCCAAAGAATTTTGGATTACATTTTAAAAACACACGTGTGTAGAAGGGTACACATGCTAAACTTAAAAGTTAATGAGTTTGACTCTCATATGTGTCATGTGTAGAATGCAATTGTTGTGATTTAATTCATGAGATATCTAGGATGTTTTAACATGTTGTTTGCATTCAAGGAAGGAAGGATCTTTGAATAAGAATAATTCAAAAGGAACTCGACTGAACTACTCAGGGAAAAGAAGCAACCAAGAGGAACATGATACAAAAGAGGGTCCTGTAAAGAACCTGTCCATTCTGAGAATTCCATAATGTGCAGAGGAATCGAAGGAGGGATTGGAGTTGTTGAGGAGACATTTTTTGATGCTAACAACCTTATGAAAATGATAGAGGAAAGAAATATGCCTCTATTATCAGAGTGCACAATTGAATTAGCTAACAATAGGAAATATTTGTTGAAAATGCGTAATGGATGAGAGGGACTTGGTTGGAAAAGGTTTAGATCAGGAATCAGTGGTGCCCAAATGAGAAAAATGGCAGGGAACAAGGTAGTAAGGTTCTACAAGAACTCAAGGATAACCATCTACGTTATGCAAAATAAATAAATAAATAAATAAATAAAGTTGAAATAAATACGAATTGGAGTGCATAGTGGAAGTGATGATTGATGCATATAATAAAGCTAGAATGCATGTGCATGAAGTAGGCTTTGATGAAAATTAAATGCTTGGTGCATATTGATGTGCCTTAGTGCATATAAACATACCTGGAAATGCATATGGCATGATTCTAGACTAAGGAGCAACACACACACACACACACACACACACACATATGAAATAATGCAAATGTGATAATTGGGTACAACTAATGATGGAGTGTATAAATAGGAAAATTGTCATAACATGGCTGAAGAAGTTGATGATGTTGTTGCATATGAAAGCCATCCATATGAAGACAAATGAGGATGGTAAAATTATGAACAAGGTTGGTGAAGGGAGAATGCGAGTTCCTACAAATATGCTAGCCAAACAAGTAGCGTCAAGTAATTTGATAAAATCCATGCAGGTATGCATTTGGTTGCTTATGATGCATAATTGTTGAAAGGAAATTGAGGTAAGAATTCCATTAGTAAAATTTAATATTGGAATTGGTGTGTAGAATTAGAAGGTCTTGGATATACAAATTTTATTGATGCTTGAATGCATTTATGTAAAATTTAACTTCATATTATGTTATATTGGTTACGAGATCCTAACCAAGTCAAGTCATCAGAGAATACTCTTGCTGTAGCAATGAATGCCATTAGAGATGGCCATGTGTGAGGACATGTTAGGGTTGGATATGGAAGGTGTATAATTCCATACACGTGTGTAATGGTCTTCCCTTGTATAACCTATGTTTGGAATACAACCTCTTTTCTGACACGGGAGAGCATCGAGGGAAATTATATTCCTAGTGTTATGTACGGGTCGAAGAGGAAGGTATCCAAATGATCGAGAAAGTAATTGGGGAATAGTTTGGAAGAAGTGTTGAGGCATGGGATATACCTTCCAACTCACATGGTGGAATACATGACATAGATATGTGGTATTCCAGAGTCAATGCAAGGATGCATTGCGTGGATGTGGCCATGGGTATTGTAAAAGTGGTTTTATTTGTTGATAATGCTTGATTGCATTATAATTAGTATGTTGAATAATGCATATATAGGGAATGATAGTTTCATTCCATTTAATATGTTTAACAACAAGAAACAATTATATTTGTTAGTATGCACAATTATGGGTCTCTTTGTGAGCTATTGTAAATATATAATGAAATGATAATGTGCATGAATACTGAAAATTTGTTTGGCTACATGAAAGTTGAAAACAAATGCAGGAAAAATGGTCTTGGATATGGAAATGGTGTAAGCCCATAAAGAACATTGATGTCTTCTACTACAAGAGCCAAACAATTATGAGCAAAAAACTCATGCTTGGGAAATTCTTTTTTCTTGTATAAAACATATTTGAAAATTAATGATTGAAAATTGTATGATGATGTCTCATATTGGTTGTATGCATACGATGCATATGAGATGAATGCAAAAGGATACTTATTTCTAGTGAAAGTTTAGCAGTAATTTGGACCTCCCCTTGGCAAATGAAAGATCTCTCGAAGAACTATATAACAATAATAGTGAAAGGGATGCCTGAGCCTGAAGGGTGAGTAAAGCAAGGAAGAAAAGTTTCATAAGAGAAAGGAAGATAATATTAGAGTCTAGTGGAAATTATCGAAGACGTTTGAAGTTGTTGAATACCAAAGAACTAGGTTTTTAGGCCTTAAGAGTGAACTCGTTTGTGGGAGTTGCATTGCAGAAGAACCAGTTTGTTAGGACTGAGGAGTGAAATACTGAGTGGGTTTCAATGTAGTATAAAGGTCCATGCTGGTTATTTCTAGGTAGTTTTCCTAGCATTTATTTCCCTTGTGTTCCCAATAAGAGAGATTCCCAGTCACCTGTGCCAAAGACCCTGTTAAAATGCTATATCCTGATGGACTGAGAGTAGTGAAAGGGGCACATTAGGAATGGAATATCCTAATGGTCTGAGAGAAGTGAGGGGGTACATTCCTTAGGTTGGGAAGGTTGTGTGGAAGAGAGATGGTGGAAATCGATATAGTTGTAGGAGAATGCCATTGGGTTATGCATATGTTTTTATCCAGGGTTCTAATGTATTTATTTTTTTGGGCCTAAATGTCCATGTGATTTTAAATTAAAGAGCTTGTATGTTGATTAAAGGATAGAGATCCTAGCATTGTGATATGTATGAACACCGTAAGGTGTTGTGCACTGAGGAAAATGAAAATATAAGGGGAGGGGGATTGTAACGTCCCTAGTTTTAATTCCTACAAACTATAATGTAATTGTGTAACTATCATTTAGGATGGTGAGCCAATATGTTTGGGGTAAGAAACATGTATTGAATTAATATAGACAAGGGATGAACTATGTATTATGTACATTGGAATTATTAATAAAAATGATAATCGTTGGATACAATACAATAGGGATGATAACCATGGGGGGGAT
>SNQJ01S0065847.1:10139-31134 GCA_010110895.2 Picea sitchensis | reverse complement strand
TGTCACCAACATGTTCATGCACGTCCACATGCACAAATACACATCAATATGAACCAAGCATTTGATATTTCATGCCTATTTCATGCACATGGATTCTATATTTATTGTATGCATCATGAATCAATTCTATCATGCAATTCAATGCATAATTATTTCAGATTAATTAATTAATTTATTTTTTGTTGTAGATGGATTCCCTTGAGTTCTTGTAGAACCCCAATTCCCTGTGCATTTCCATTCTGTTCAAATGTGCACCAATGGCCCATATTCTAAACCGACTAGCCAATCCCCACCTGGCCATTCTACATCTCCACCCACTAGATCCACTAGTGATATCATCTCACAACTGCTTCCTTTATGCAAAGGATCTTGTCTCAACATTTTGTCTAAAATTCTCAATATCCATAGTGTTGTAACATGCACTACTCCAGTTGAATATTAACATTGCAATCTAATTAACCATTCCCAGTTTCCTTGATCAACCGATCTTGAAATACTATTATCGTTGATTGACATTTCCATATTATGAAATGTTTCTTTTATTCCATCTTTTCTAATATATTTTTCTATCCATGGATTTTCTCAATTTTAAATATCTCTCTTCTCTTCATTGAGTGATTCACTATGAATCACTCTCTTCATTGAGTGATTCACTATGAATCACTACTTTTCCACTCAAGGCCACTCTTTTCCAAATGAAATGCTACACTCCTCCACTTGCACATGTATCATGCTTCCACTGCACACTCTGATAATAGAGGCAACTTTCTTTCTTAGTGTACGTCATAAAAAATTGCTAGATCATATCTAACAATTCCTTCTTCCTGCATTCCTATTCTTGCACACAGAGATGACTCATCCACTCCATGAGTCACACTTCATCACCTGACATCCTTTCTCCTTATATTGTAGCAATATTTGTAGTCTTGACTACATTTCTACCTTCAAGGATATGGAGTCCTCCTTACTCCTTGTGTATGTAGATGAAATTTATCACCTATTGGATTCATACCTTATGTGAGAACCTTTGTTGATTCCCATTTGCAATCCATTCATACTTTGTAGCAGCTGAAAATGAATCTTTATTTTCTCTTCTTGAGTCCTTTTTCAACCTTTCATCACTTGCTCTGCATCCTTACACTTCCTTATACAACTCTTTGATGCTTCAACCAACTGTACAAGATTGAATTGCTTTCCTATCCCATGGACTCTGGGATCAATCTAGAGAAAACCCAGGTCCCACACAATCCTCATTTTTGGAATCTTATCCTCTTTCTAGCAATACCTTCACACGACACTCTCTGTGGAGTGCTCCTATTCTCATTAACAATGCCATGTTAATAAGATCGGCCTCTTTTTATTTTTCCAATATATTTCATTTCAAATGTGACTCTAGGATTATTCATAGGAACTATCACGAGAAAACATATTTTTCCTGACACAAAAATCACCTTTGGAATTGACCACTATCGTTTGGGAAAGTTTCTCCAAATTTTGACATTATTTGGAAAATATTCACATCGAGTAGTTATATGGGTCATGGAATCTAATTCCACCTTTTCCCTAAGACATTTATGGAGAAACTCAATGCTCCCCTAAAGAAATTAGACCTTATGTCCTTTTTTCCTCTCGATTATCTTTCCAAGGACCATACTCATGCTTCAATATAATTTATGAGCCAAAAGTTATGTCTTTCTGAAATTCCCATTCTGCTCAATGGCGTCCTTCAAGTTCATCAATAACCTTCCTTATGATTCCTTGAGAATTATTTGTCTCAAAATTATGTTTTGAGTGGATATCTAGATTCTCCTATCCAACAAATTTCCAATGAATACTTTCTTTCTCAATTCTTAACACCAATCATAAATTTATATGTAATTGAATATTGTCAATTTACCCCTTTTTGTGCACCTCTCCCTAGTGCAAATAATCTCAAACACAAACTTTGTCCACCTACAAGGGTAATTATTTTAGGAACCAAGGGAACTTTTCTACATGAAACAAAGAAAAAAAAAATACAAAATTCACAACAACTCTCATATTGTCAAACTAAAGCTCTAGCAAAAAACTACAACAATATGGAAATGTCAACTTTGCCCCTTTGCAGTTTCTCCTAGCTTAGCAATTTTAGCCCTATTCATGCATCCTTAAACCAATTTCTTTGGGATTTTGACAGAATCTCAATTGGGTTATCCATGACTATCTTCTGAATGATATTTCACAATTTCACCCCTAACCAAGCTCTGGACTGTTAGTTACAGCCTGCGAAAATTTTGACTGTTTTACATTTTTATCCCTGTATTCTACATATTTCTTATTTCTCTTCCTACACATTTTACATACCCAGATTCCAAATCTGTCTCCACATATGTATTCTATCATTCATAATATTTCCATATACTTCTCCCGTGTCTCAAACGAACCTTTGAGCGAGTTATGCACTCTGGGAGTAAACTAGCACCAAAAATTTACTTTAACAATTTTTGTTGTAACTTTCTCATACGAGCTCCATTTTTCAAACATAATAGCTCATTGGAAATATCTCCTCGAGTTATTTTATTTAATATGAAAAGACTTATGTGGTGCCTATGGCACTTATAGTCTTGAATATTAGAACTCCTAAAAATGTTCTTTAGTTCCTCAGAATTTCCCTGCAAGTTCATGACCTTCAAAATCTTGAAAACATTCATAGAAATTTGATTGTTTTATAGTTATAACAACATTTTAAATCTGATTCGTCGATCTCAAATCGAGTGACATATCATTTGTTGACCCACTAAATATTCCCTAGGCTCGCAGATGAATTTTCACCATCGATCGGTAACTTAAAACAATCTGTACCGTTGATCTAAGCTCCATCAGTGATCGATGACTGGCGTTTTCCTTTGTATGCACATAAATTTTTTCCAAATATTTCAACTCGCCCATCATCGATAGGCCCTTTCCTTTGGCAAATGATTTTAAATACATCACTAAATCGACTGATCTAGCCATCGACTATCAACCATCGACGATTTTCGTTAGTTGATGGAACACTTTATCAATTTGACCGACCCAACCATTGGTTGTCATCTATTCCCATTGGCATACAAAAACACTTCTCAAATTTAGTCGACTCGACCATCAGCCATTGACTATTCCTTGGATGGCATGGTAACTATGCTGACGTGGCATGGTGCATCGATTTTGACATGGCATGACATGTCATCCTGACGTGTCAACTTGGCTGACCTAGCATGACATGTGGATGTTGATATGGCATGACACATGGATGTTAACATGGCATGACACACCATCCTTCTCTTTTCTTCATCTACCATTGATCAGTTCTCTTGGATGAACCAAAGACCTCGCCATTTTTTCCAACCTGTTGGCAACCACACATGTTTTTTATTTTTTAAACATGATCGAAAGGCATTCCATTTTCTGTAGCTGCCATCACCCTGTCTATAAACGCTTTTACTAGTTTATTATGAATGATTGGGTTAAAGCTTGCTTTAATAATGTTTACTATTTTGATTTTTCGATTGTTTTATTTTAATTCATGACTGCAAGCATGAATTAAAATAAAACTTGGCTTGTTAGTTTAGTGATTTTATGCCTTAGGTATATCGTTTAACAAATTTTTTCATATGAAATTGAATTATAGATTTTATAAAATGGTTGTTAGACCCATTTTTGTGTTAATATGATTACTGTTTCAATGGTTTGATAGTTTTCAATTTATCAAGAGCCTTTGATACATTGGTTAGTCCTCTCACAAATTTAGTGGTCATATCAATAGAATTTCAAATGAATACATGCCTGCTGTACCCGCGTCCTTACCTCACCTTGATGGCTTGAGTATTAATGATCCATTCATTGCATACACAGGGTTTCGGTACCTTGCATGTCTGGCTCTCATCACAAGGAATGGTAAAGAATTTTCGATCAAACCCTTGATGTTTACGCCCACTATCTTTGCTATGATAACACACAGGCTTTGTTATGGTCATTTCTCCATTATCCATCTGGATTTGTTCATGTTGCTTCTACCATTCAAACCTAAAAATATCCCAAGTTATCCTTGTTACATTCTAGTTGCATTTGGCATGGCTCTTGTCATGCACTTGGATCCGAATGGGTGTCAGGATTTACTCTCTCATGACGATGTGATTGAGGAGTTAAAAATCCAAGACTGTGATGCTTTCCTTAAAGCATTTGAAGGCTATAACCTTCAGGTGGCGAAGGATTTTGCACAGACCTTCAATGGTTGCAGAGCAAAAATTGGGGATATATAGTTAGAGTAGACCGAGGGGTTTGTGAGTGAAGTAATAGGGCTTTAATCGACTGGTGAGAAATGGTTCAAAAACTCATGAATTGAAGAAGTACCATGGAGCCTCTTCATGACGTCCCAAAAAATCAACTGTTGTGAAAAGGGTATTCCCATCTCCCTGGTTAAACCTAGGTGGCATAGCTTGTTGTTGATTCTCAAACAATTCATGCCCTATGAGGGTCGATACATATTGGTATTCCTATACCATATCCGGTTACTCATGAATTTCATTGGTTTTGAATTAGACATGCCATTTTATCAGTTGAGAAGTCTCTATAAAATGTCTAAGCGATATAAAAGACAAAGTGATGATCCAAGCCTTGCTCCATCACGGTTTGGTTAAGATTTTGTTGATGCATCACTTGTTCACCGTGGGTGACCGTTGGGAAAGTTTCTTGATAAGGAACGATTTTTCCCAGACTCTTCCTATGGTAAACCCTAGCTTAGAGGAATCACTGATTAAAAACTAGTTCGGTTTTTCAATTGATACAACATACTCTACTAGCAGAAACCCTCTAGACGTCGGGATGCCAAGTAAGTCTTCACCTACAAGATTTTCTGAGCAAGGGAATGTTGAATTGAAGGTTATTAATCCTTTTGTTCCTAAAATTGAAGTTAGATCGAATGTTATTATTAACCGAGATGTTGAAAAACCTCGCGAAGGAATAAAAAAGAAATGCACAGACTTAGGGTTCAAAAACAAAAGGGCAAGTTGCCAAATTTCGAAAAAGCTTAGGAACCGATCCGACACTCATTTGAGCTTGTTCGGTCCAATCGATATCGATTATTTTTCGGACCCTGAGATCGAAGAGTTTCTTGTTCTAGAAGACCCAAATTTGCAGGGTTACAGGAAGAAAGTCATTGCTCCTACTGAACCCTACGGCTTTGTGACAAATTTGCCACCGTGCCTCAAAGGTAAGGATGGGTTCTCTGGTATTAGGCCTGAACATAATCATATAAAATATAAGGTAGACACACCCATGTTTGATTGTGCACTCCATCGACCCACCATCTCTCCTATACAATGTGATGTTTTCTTCCATTGGATCGAGTGGTATTACACCGACATCCCTATCCTTCAGACCTGAATTAAATCGCTTACTTCTCAAAATGATCTTTGAGAAAAGAAAATCTCAACCTCAAAGTGCACGTAGAGAAGAAAGGTAAACACATCAAGAGATCATGAAACACAGTGATAAAAAATGCAACAAGTGTCAAGGTGATAGTAAATTCTGAACTACCTGACCCATCTTTAGTCAATTTTTAAATGGTAAAACAATTTTCTCTCTTGTTTTATTCATGTTATCTATTTTGAATTAAATTGATTTGGAATTTGATTTTGTTTGCTAAACTAAGACTGGCTACAAAATCTTCGATTCTGTAGCCAAGTCTCTTTTCAATAAAAATTAGAAATTAGTTATGGGTAATTATCTAACTTATTAAATTTGTTTTGTTTTTCAGGAAATAGTAGATCCCGTTGATGATCATCTGGAGGAAACATATTCGATTATGCATCTGAATGATTAGTAGTTTCATTTCTGTTTGTTTTGCAAAACTCTGATCAGTCTTTGATTAAAATCAACTCTATTATGAGTGGTTGTTAGCCCACTATTTTTGTAATATTTTTTATTTTTATGAGATCCTATCCTATCCTATGAGATAGGAGAAGGTGATCTCAAGTCAATTTAAATACTGTTCATTTTTTAAGTAACAGAACATCTTGGCCTGGAACAGATTATGGACAAATGATTTTCAGAACTTAATGGACCAACTTTTAGCATTTCGGCTTTAGACCAATGTGAAGCTGTCTCGTTTATGTTTTGTCTCGTTTATTTTGGAATATTAATGTGTTGTATAGCTTTAGTCTCACTGACATATGATGTTCCATTTTATTCAGTGGTTTAAATGTTGTTTATAATTTGTTGTTTCACAAATTATCACTATGATCATTATATCAATTTTAATATCATGAGTTATGTCTAATGTTTAGTTTATCGATAAAATGAATGTTTTACATTAAGATTTATGTTACTGCAATCATTCATAATTATAAGATCATTGGACATACATGTCTATTTTTCCATTCTTATATCCTAGCTATTAATAAAAACCTAGAGTTTATTCAGGAGGCATCAGTACAAGCCTGTCATAGATTTTTCTTACAGGCGAGACAACTAGATTTTGGATCGCATAGAGGCATAGACACGATATGAAACTAATCTCAGGTTAGCTTTGTTTCCATTTAATTTCTATTATTTTACTTATTAGCGAAACAAGACAATTTTAGATTGGCTTTGACCATCACTCTATCCTTGTTTCATAACATATTTTATTTAAGTTCTTAGATTTATGATCAGAAAACAGAAAATATAAAAAAATGTGCTTTCTTTATCTACTTTTGAAAACAATTGCCAAACATTGATTTTGCAAGGCATCCACTAAAAACTTGCAATCTGTAATTACTATGTACATAATGGCATGTTCATGTTTATCTTTCTATTGAATGTATTTGTAAATAATTAGATTAAAGTTTATATATTATTATAGTTTTAACATTAGTTAGTTTATTTCTTTTCCTTGTTCTAGGATCCTAGTTGGCTAACAGATCCATTAAACCTGTCAGAATAGGTTACACCAAACGACTTGGGTTATTTAGACAACCCCGGTCCAGATCTATTCTTCCAGTTTACGGCATGTCAAATTTGCCCGTTAAAAAATGGTGCTAGAAGGGGGGGCTGGATTCAATCGATGGCACGTGGAGGTCACAAGACTCCTCCCCCACACACTCTCTCCCTTGTCATAACGTGTAGTCGCTCAAACAACAATGTTACACTTGAAACAACAGTTACTTCAAATGATAATCCTGAGATTCTCGTTGAACCAGTGACACCAGCCCCTCAAGGGGCCGACTTCCAAGAGATTGTTCGTCAATCACTTATAAGGACACATAGTTCCTTATCTCATATCAGACAACCTAGTAGGCCACTTAATCAACCCCTAGATTTCTCAGATATCTGAGAACAACTTGAAGGCACTGGTCTACTCTCAAATCCTTTAGGTGATAATACCATCGATCCTATCGAAACACCTACTCTTAGAGCTGGAGGGTCCGGTATCCCACCTTCCCCACCTGGTTAATCTCCATCCTCTTCAGGAGGAGAGTCATATGACGAAGGTAGTTCCTCGTCTGAATCATCTCAACCTTCGACACCACCAACACCCATGGAAAACCAAAACAATCCTGCCAGACCTTGGCTCGCTCAAGATGATGTGGCTGTACCTGGACCTCAACATCCATTGCCGAAACACCCAGAGAAATGGTTGCCTAAGTTTTATCCCGATTCTAAATAATCTGTTGAGGATCACATAATTTTTTTTTATGTTGGCCATTAGACTCTGAAATGTAGAGCATGAAGATGAAGTATGCAGACTCTTTCCTTATACTTTTGAGGGAAATGCTTCCACATGGTATTTTTCCCAACAACCCCAGACCATCATCTCTTGGGACAAGTTTGAAACGTGTTTCTTAGAGAAGTTTGGAGATGATAAATATCCTGAAGTCTTGGTTATGGATCTCTCTAGTATAAAAATGAATCCTAAGGAGAAATTTAAAGATTTTAACCAGAGATTTCTTACATTAAAAAATAAAATCTCCGCAGATTCAATGCATGCTAAAAGCCTAATTGTCACGTATTACACCAAGAATCTACATAATAACATAACAATTTGGGTCAAAAGGTCTAAAAATAACACATTGTTGGAAGCCTTTGAGGAGGCAAACCAAATTTAAAATCATATATTAAGCTTAAAAGACAATCTCAATTGTGAAGCTGAAACAACTTCATCCTCTATAAAGAAAATAGAAATCCTTACTAGGCCTCCTCAAGCTAAAAATCAATCAGAAACTTTAGACTTAGAAATCTTGCAGAAATCTTTCCAAAAAATATTAAATCAGGTCATGGACTTGGAGAGATCGGTCGAGGAGGCATCCTCAAGAAAAGGAAATTTTAAACCTCCTTTCAGAAAACCTTTTCCTCCCAATCAGCCAAACCCGACCACCGAAGGTCTAAATTTCGAAATCTTGCAGTACGCTTTGCAAACCATCTTATAAGCACACGATAATTATGTTTCTGCCCCTCCTGAAAGTTATGAAGACGTAGCTCAGGAAGAAGTACCAGAAGAGGAGGAATCATCCCCCAATATCTTCGGTCACTTCTCTGACAATAGTTTTCAAGCAAATTTTGAAACTGTCCACCCCTACAACACAAGAAGCAAGAAACAAAACAAACCTTCTTCTGAAGTGAGTAATAATGTGTTTCAAAAACAGTCGAAGCAATCTGAAATTAAACAAAGTTTAATTGCCCCTGTTTTAGAATACGATTTAATTGAAGATCTAAAAACATTGAGGTCTAACATTTTTGTTTTTGAGTTGCTGAAATTTCCCCTTATTTTGCAGAAAATGCTTCAAAGTATCGCTGAAAACAGTAAAAAAAACAATCCTAGCAGCAAGAAAACTACATAAATTGGTTCAAAAACAACCAAAAGGATCCCAACTAAAACGACATCTGAACCTCCAGATAAAAGGGATTTATCTTAAAAAACTGTATCAAATGTAGATACAATTGTTTTAGGGACAACAACTAAAAAACAATAGAATTCTACTATTAACACTCAGAAAAATGCCCTGCCTTTCTTGTTAACCTTTGAAATTTTAAATTGGAATGTACATAATTGTATGGTCGATTCCGGTGCATCGTCAAACATGATGCCTCTATCTGTTTGTCAAAAAATTAACACATAAGTTAAACCTTCTGATCTAAAAATCATTCAACTTGATCAGACGAACGTCAAGGTAATTGGTGAGCTTAAGAATGTTCTGGTTAGATTATTTTCCAATCCTAAGGTTCACCAGATTATTGACATTATTTTTGTTGACATCCTTGAAGTCTATGGTTTGTTCTTAAGCAGGGACTAGTCTGAACGATTGCATTGTTACTTTGCCATAGATTGGTCTCATTTGTGGCTGCTAGAAAATGGACAACCAAATAGAATCGGGATAAACAAAGAACACTATCTTAAACACACTATGACGAATTTTCCCAAATTTTCCGACGAATCAGAGAACACTATCAAAATTTTCCCAACTTTTTCGACGAATCTTGACCATTGATTTGCTCTATTTTCCAAGCTTCGAAAGCAAATCCTGACTGTCGATCAACCTCAAATTCCCAACGGCTGAAAAATGAATCTAGATTGTCGATTATCTTTCTTTGTAAATGTCAAAAATAGATCCTGGTCATCGATCCACTCCCTTTGTAAAACAATGAAAACCTTATAAGTTTTTAAGTTTATTAAAATGAATTTGGGTTGTTGATCTCGAGATCAAACACAATCTCGATTGTCGATTCTTCAAACTTTGCTCAACGCTACATCAACCACTAAAAATGAATTCAACCTTCCAGATTGAATTTATCTCTGGAAATTTATAGATTTACTCCATTAAACCTCTCTTTTAAGGATATGAGGCAAATTTGACCTGAATTTTCTCATGAATTTGGGGATTTCGCTATAATTTTCTCCATTTTCCCCAAAATTCACTTAGACTAAATTCAACAACAATGTTTATTCCCAATTCACACTCGCCTTGGTCCATACAAGCCCGATGTTTTAACTAGAATCTTTTATACCATAATGTAACATACCCCACCCCAATTGAGGAAAATTACATGCGAGATACACATTAAAATTTAAGATCTTTTTGCTATATAATTTATTGTATCCTAGCAGCTATAGATCACACACATATTTAACCATTTGATTAATAACACATTTCTAAATGAATCTAACATCATACATTAAAACATGAATGAATTGTCCAAGAAAACAACAAAATAACGATCATTTAGCTAAGCCATTTACACATGGGAATAACATAAGAACATAACAAAAACACTTGTTTGTTAATAATTGACAAACTAGTTGCATACGAAGGATGGAATTCCACCCATATGCACTATTGTTCATTTTCTCTCAACAATAGGTGACCCCCGAGTTGAGGCTATGAGTCCACTAGGAGATCTATCTTTCTAGCCTATCCAATCTCCACACACAACAACCCCCAAAACCAAATTCTACTCCTACAACAGTTCCAACCCACCAGTTCTCTCTTTCCCACAACTTGCACTACCCAAGGAATGTACCCCCTTCACCACTCACATTCCCTTGGGTTGTACCATTCATTTATCAGGGTCTCTAATGCACCCGAATTACCAAGAATCTCTTAGTTGGGGAATCTAGGAAGTCTCAGCTACTTCAAGAGTTCTCACATCATCCTTCATAAGGCTCTTGAGTCATTTCCTCAAAATGAAAAATGAAAAACAAGCTTAAAACCCATTTTTGTAGGAAAACAAACCTCTTTTCCAGTATAACCAAAACCCAATAATGGTTTTCTTCAAGAACAACATGACTAGTGCTCTTCCGAACACTCAACTCTTCTGTTGCTGCCCAAAATATTCTTGTAAAAACTGTCCTCATTTTGCATACGAATTTCCCTTCTTCTCCCTTGCTTGCTTGACTCTCACTCTTCCCAAATATGATTGTACTTCATCCCATGCTCCCCAATAACTATGGGATGCGACTTCTCACAACCACCCTCTTACATGAGTTTAATCATTGACTTTGGGAACACTCAACAACAAAATAGAAGGTTATACACAAGGATAATAATTTAGGAATGTGGGTTGGATTAATACCCATGAATAATCCCCCCTTGGACCCTTCTCTCTTATGGAATCACAACCCCCCGTCATTTTCATCCCTCTTGTATCGAAACCAACAATTATTACTTTTATTAATTATTTCAATGTTCATAATATACAATTCGGCCCTCAGCCACATTAAATAAATACATGCTCTTTGCCCTAACACATAAGCTCACTAGCCTAATTCACATTTATACAATTACAATATAATTTACGGGGATTAAAACTAGGGATGTTACATGTTGTGTTTTTATTGTTTTTCTTGAGCAGTTGCATTCATGGGTTTTTAAAATATGTTGTAGTTGCATGTTAATTCATGGGCCTGCTTCCCCTTAGTTTGTTCTATATGTATGAGGCATTTTTAATTTTGTATTAGAAGGAATGCATGTTACACATATTGTAGTAGTTTGATTAATATCTTTAGCATGGTTTACATTTAATGTTGCATCGTATTTGCATCTATTCATTTTCCACCACATTTAATTAAGCATCCAAGTAGAGGTGGAGATGACTCTAAGCATTCAATGGAGAAGCTTTGTAATCATAAGGTTATATTGAATGAAATAGTTGTATCAATGGCTTGTTTCCCATAGTTTTATGACATTTTCAACATTTATATATGTACCATATGTTAATTTGTCACCTATGATATTGTGAACATGGCATTCAAACATTTAATGTGGAAATGAAATTTAGTGAAATATTTTCTAGGACCATACAATTTTTTATAGTTCAATAAAATATTCATCAAGAATTTAAAGTATTTTATAATTTTATGAATGGAAGGAAAGTCAATTTTTTTGCTTGAATATTCCGTCCACATTTTTCTTTGAATCTTCCCCTCGGTTTATTTTTTTTCGATCCTCACCTCCCTCCTTCAAAGTTACCTTATGATTGTTTAAGCCATGTTCTATTTTTCCCTTCACATTTACCGAATGATTCTTCACATCAATTTTTATAGCACTCTTTCCAATGACCTATTGTAATTACCTAGAAGAATGGCATCAAAATTGTGTGCAAAGAAGACAATAATCTCATTAAATGTAAATTTATTGGCTTTGTTTATAGCAAGTCATTGAAAATCACCTTTTGTTGAGGGGGCATTTGAGGTCTCATAAATTTCATCATACCTATTAATGTAATATAACCTAAAGTGGATAAATATATGTGTATAATGGATAAATGAGCCTAAATGGGTGATTAGTTGGAGTGGGTGCAACCACTCCAACCATCCATATCATTATATAAATACCTATCAAAGCATCCATACATATGGTAGAATGTTCTTCCCAATATATATATATCTTGATGGTTTCATGTGTGCATGTCATGATGTAATCTCTTTCTTGAATGTTGGTTGGAAGGATAGAACTCCAACCTTTGGCTTCATTGTCTCCTTCATTAGGTTAGGTGTTATAACCCTAATTTGCACCAGACATGCTTACCTGGCATCAGGCCATCTCAGATTCCTTGTTTGCCAAAACACTGCTGAACAAATCTTCTTAAAAACCCCTTTTATAAAGGCCCACTCGCCCTGCTCCATTACTGCACACGTGTACATGCGAGCTGACCCAATACAACCTGCATGTACCTACAAAATCACGAAAAAAGGAAAGTTGCTGACGAAACACACAGCTTTGGGTGAGTTAACTAAACCTTTCGGCCATGCATGGATTAAAGTTCGACCAAATACCTAGCTTCTTCTCACCTATAAAAGAAGGGTTAGGGGTCCCATTTGAAAGAGGAGGATCATAGTAAAGAAACTATACCCAATTGCTCATTCCCTTTGTCCCAACCTTTAACCATCCTTGTGAAAAGAGAAGTACAGAGAAAAGAAGTTGGAGGACAGTTGAAGAGGAGCCCAGGGCCAGGTTTGTGGAGCAGTGGTCGGCTTCATCATTGTAAGTTGATTTGTTGAAGTTAATATTAAAGAAGTACTTTTCCCGTCCCACCATATGAGGTTTTCATGGTTTATTGCGTACATATTGATTAAATATCTAACCCATTAATCTGTATATCAAATGCATGTGGAGTTCTTTGTTTGTCTTGTGTGAATGCAGGTCAGCCTTGGGAGGAGAGTTGCAGTCAAAGAGAAACCAAGCGTGAAGAAGGATCGATATCAAGAAACCCTCTGCAAGTCATGCTGGGGGAAAATGTCCAGTCACTGCTAGTCATACTGGTAATAGGTCTATAGCATCTGCAAGTCATGTTATCGACCCATCACTAACCTCTGCAAGTCATGTTGGAGATGTGAAACCAACCACTGCTAGTCATGCTGGTGGCCTTAATTCTGTTGAGAAACCTAGATGGATAGGACGTAAGCCTAAGTTCCCTTGTAAGCTTTGCAAGGGAGATCACCTTACTCATTTGTGCCCTAACATTACAGAGGTACACAGATTGTGGTCCCTGTCTACAAGCTCTTCTGATTCCGAGTCTTTTGAGGTTTCCTCGCAGTCTATTCAACCATTGGTTGTGAAAGTGGTCATGCCGATGTAGTCATTGGCTGATCCCACTCCTCTTCTGGGGGGTGAGGTACCTTTAGACCATGTAGTCCCATAGCCTATTCAACCATTGGTTGTGAAAGTGGTCATGCCGATGCAATCATCAAATGATCCCACTCTTCTTTTGGGGAGTGACGTGTCTACCGACTATGTTTTTAGCGTTTCCGGTTCAATACTTTCAGAGCAAGGGGGCATTCCGCTCGTTCCGAGCACACCCCCTCCAAGCCCTAGGATGGTTTCCTTTGATTGGAATGACCTTGTTGAGCCTCATATTCTTTCCGCCGCACCTTTTCAAATAAGGGTTGAAGTTAATTCAACAAACATTTATCGATGTATTGTGGATGAGGGAGCCTTTGCAAGTATTTTATCCTCCTCGGTTTGGAAAGTCTTGGGATCTCCCAAGCTTGTGTCTGCTTCGCATGAGCTGTTGGATTTTGATGGACGTCCTAGTGAATATTTGGGGGTTCTTCCTCAGTTACCTATATCTTTAGGTGGGAATATTATCCTTGTTGATGTTATAGTGGTGCAAGGCCCATTAGTTTTCAATATGCTTCTCGGGTGTGATTATGTATATGCTATGAATGTTGTGGTGTCTATGCTCTTTCGGGTGATGCATTTCCCTCACAATGGAAGCATTTTCACTATTGACCAGCTGACATCTGATAATCACCATCCTAATTCGACATTGTTTCAGACTACCCCTTTATATGTTCCTAGCGTTTATGTAGACTCTACCCCGCCACGGGTTAATTATGTGGCATCTTATCCTCGATGTTCAATTGGTTCTGATCAAGAACTTGTGCAATCATGTTTTCCTTCTTGAGACTTGGAATCAACAATTGATCCATTGGTTTATCCAATGGGGGCATGAGAGCCCTTGCTTCCCCCTCTTGGTCCAAGTGGGCTTGAGTATCCTTCTGAGTCTGATCTCGTTGTTAGTAGATCCTCAAGCCCTCATGATCATGATTCTTCACTGATAGACTCTACCAGTCCTAGTCAGAACCTCCATCGTCATATGGAGTATGGTCAGTTTACTTCACCCTTTGGGATTGCCGGCCCTTGTTTGCGTGATTTCTCAGATTTTGAATTTCCTTCAGATGATGCTATACTTGAAGCCATGACTACGCTTTCTATACCTTAGGAGGAATTACACCGTGGTTTGTGTTTTCTTCCATTTTGGGAGACTTTCCAAATTGACTATCAAAGAGACTCTTGGTCTGATCCTAGCAGCTGGCTCTAATTGAACTAGTTTCATACATGAGTCGTAGCCCCCAACGAGTCTTCTTTTAAGCCCTTTTCAGATCCTCTAAACATGAAAAGATTGTTGAGCGATCTTGTGGCCTTTCAAGCTCGTTAAATTGAAATTTGAAGTCACGTCTGTCCGGTGGTAGTTTACCCCTTTTTCGGTCTGGACGGTCAACTCCACGAACACAGGTATACTCTAAGGAACTTCAGTTCTCTAGAAGAGTACCCTCAGGTATCATTTTAACCCTTTTTCGGGCCTGAGGGACTAAATGTATGAAAAAGGAACCCCCACGGAGTCCATAGTTAAGCTCTTTTCAGACTCCCTAAAATTGAAAAGATCGCCGAGTGACCTTATTCTTTCACACTCATTAAAATGGTCCAGAAGAACATTCTTGACGGAATCCATAGTTAAGATTTTTTCAGACTCCTTAAAAATGAAAAAATGGCCGAGTGATCTTATCTTTATCACACTCGTTAAAATGGTTTTGAATAGACGTCTTTTTGGTGCTAGTTTACCCCTTTTTCAAATCGACTAGACCACCTTCTAAAAAGGTACCCCAGTCGAGTCTCCTTTTACCTTTTTCCAAGATCTCTAAATATGAAAAACCGCCGAGCTTACCTTCTCTGGGCTCATTAAATTCACATCGAAGGACATTACCATTGTGTGTTGTATTAATCGCATTTTCATACCCACACCTTTGGCCTAATGTCGGCTCCATGTTGCTCTCAACTGAACCATCTAAAGCATGCCTTATATGCAAGCCCTGTAGCACTTTGCCTCTGCGTCTTGACACCTTTGGCCCCTAGAGGATTTTTTCCGAGTGTCCTTAATTTGAACATCAGTCTTGTCCCTACGCCCTAAAATTGTATGTTTGCAACACTCGTTCCTCCTTTGTAATGTAACATTCTTTTATTCTTTTTCCAAAATTATTGAAAAAGTCAAAAAAATCAAATATACCCCAAAAAGAGGAAGGGAAAAGTATTTTCTTTATTGCAGCATAATGAGTCGCCCTTGGATAAAGCACATCTGTCCATTTGTTTGTCAAAGTCTAGGATTTAATACGACCTTAGGAAGTTGTTCTCGCTACATAGAGCTATGTCCTCCTCCATTTGGTTATTCTTCCAAACATATGGAGAGTTTGTGTTGCCTCCTGCCTCGTAAACTTATGTTAATGCCATGTTGCCTGAGTCTCATCATTTGTCGTGCTATTGTCCAAGGGAATTTTTTACCAAGCCTGATTTGACCCCTCTGCAATTTGTCTTTGCCTTCATACTCAGCCATCCTGAATGTCCAATGAAGTCTTTGTTCAAAATCAATGAAGCCTTCAGTCTGATCATCAAGATTCTCTAGTCCATGACCGACAAGTTGTCGAAGACCTCTGGGTAGTGAATTCGTACACTCATATT
The DNA here is from genome assembly GCA_010110895.2 of Picea sitchensis. Classification (NCBI taxonomy): domain Eukaryota; kingdom Viridiplantae; phylum Streptophyta; class Pinopsida; order Pinales; family Pinaceae; genus Picea; species Picea sitchensis. Next base: position 14,905 of record SNQJ01S0065847.1, on the reverse strand, counting down.
ACAATCCTACCCGAGTTTTGAAGATTTTGAAGTTGTTGCTCGAGCTCTGAAGACCTCATCTCCAGCCATCAGGCCTTATCAGCTTCTAAGAAGATGGATACTCTACACGTATATCTTTTTGACTTCGAGATGTAGCTCCACTTTGTATTGTTCACGGCTACACTTTATATAGTTATATGAAATGGATATACAGTGTATTTGATTGGTAGCCATGATTTTATTTTATCCCAAGCATGGGCATGCTCGCCTCAGTGAGACAATTATTATTTTGCAGACGACACCTCCCGATTTCTGGTCCCTGGGCTCACTTGTTTGGCACATCGGTGAAGATTGTTAATGTATTTCAGCCATCAGATGATCTTCTGACCTCACACATTAGGGGGCATCTGTTATAACCCTAATTTGCACCAAACATGCTTACCTGGCATCAGGCCATCTCAGATTCCTTCTTTGCCAAAACATTGCTGGACAACTCTTTTTAAAAACCCCTTTTATAAAGGCCCACGCACCCTGCTCCATTACTGCATGTGTGTACATGCTAGCTGACCCAATACAACCCGCATGTACCTACAAAAGAACGAAAAAAGGAAAGTTGCTGACGGAACACACAACTTTGGGTGAGTTAACTAAACCTTTCGGCCATGCATGGCTGGAAGTTCGACCAAATACCTAGCTTCTTCTAGCTTATAAAAGAAGGGTTAGGGGTCCCATTTGGAGGAGGAGAATCATAGTAAAGAAAGTATACCTGATTGCGCATTCCCTTTGTCCCAACCTTTATCCATCCTTGTGAAAAGAGAAGTATAGAGAAAAGAAGTTGGAGGACAGTTGAAGAGGAGCCTAGGACCAGGTTCATGGAGTAGTGGCTGACTTCATCATTGTAAGTTGATTTGTTGAAGTTAATAATAAAGAAGTACTTTTCTCGTCCCACCATATGAGGTTTTCATGGTTTATTGCGTACATATTGATTAAATCTCTAACCCATTAATCTGTAGATCAAATGCATGTGGAGTTCTTTGTTTGTCTTGTGTGAATGTAGGTCATCCTTGGGAGGAGAGCTTCAGTCAAAGAGAAACCAAGCGTGAAGAAGGATCGATATAAAATGCCCGAAATAAGGCATGCTCACTTGATCTTATTAACTACGTATTTTCTTAAGAATAATGGGGATTAGGTCTGGGACGACGGTAGAAAGTAGGAATCTTTAGGTCTTTTCTGCATGCATGATAAAACCCTAAGTGCTAGTCCGTAGAGGGATTTCCCACTCACAACACTAGGTGAAAACAACAACAGATGAGGGTGGTCTGAAACTTAAGAGGATGGAGAGATAATAAGATATCAAAATGGAGAAACAATAAATGATCAATTATTTCTCGTGGATGTTGATTGTTCGTGATATGAAGAATCTGAAGAAAAAAAAGGAGATGAAGAATCTGCACTCTGCTTTATATTGAATATGCTCATGGAATCCTGATGTTGAGTGAAGATTTTGAGTGTTCAAGGTTGAATTCCTATTGACGCATGTAAAAGAACCTTGAATACTCGAGGATGGTGAATTTTTAATCACTTGGAATATGTTCGGGGAAACAAAAAAATGATATCCTTGCTATTGAAGATGCTCATAGAAAAATTCTGCCCTTGAAAAGAAATTTGTGTCGATTTGGTCAACTTTGTATGAAAAAAAGCTTTCATATATAAAAGAAAAAATCACATGAGAAAGCATGCACGATCCAACAATAGTGAAAATGATGTCCTGCACATATGCTCGTTGGATGCCTGGAGAAGAGAAACAATGTCCAACTTATATTGAGTTGTATGATTGACAAATTGAAGAAAATGGGACAATCTTGTATGATTCTCGACTTGAAGATGAGATCATGTTGAAGAGTCAAAGAGTCGAAGTACCAGAAGTTGAAGAATTCAAGAGTTGAAGAGTCTGAGAGTCAAAGTACCAGAATTCCAAGAATTGAAGAGTTAAAGAGTCGAAGTACTATAAATCAACAATGTTGGTTATTGTTTTTGAAGTGTTTTTGCTCGACGATACCTTTAACATGCCCAACCACATGAAATTATTAGACATAGTTGATTGAAAACATATGCTGCAGTTGAGGCGTAGTCTCATTCAACTTGGTAGATCTGTTTTAGTGGCACAAATCCTCACTCGGCATGCTCCTTAAGATAAGAGAAGACGGAAATTCTAGTGCTCAAATCGACACCATTGATGGGAGAAGAAGAAGTGATAGATGTAAAACCCTAGGTCGAAGAGAATAGATCGACTCAAGAAAGAAAAAATCAAGCACGTCGATGTTGACTACTGTGCGTGAGTTTGTAACCAAATGAAATTATTTTGCTACTGATTGAGTTTACAACACGTTTGGGTGTTCTGCTCATGATCAACGCGCATCCGTCACGACTTGATGGTGATTTGAGTATCAACATTTCATTAATCATCACTGAAGGAATATTATCTATTCTCTAAGTAAGTTAGATATTTTTTTGAATATGTGGCCTATACTAAGTAAGAATCCTTCGACTATAGAGTTGCAGAGCTTCAAATATTTTTGAAATTGAATTTTATGTAATGGAGTCATATGTATAAGGTACATTGAGGTCATATTGTAGTCATTTTGGGAATTGTTGGAATTACATGAAGGATAGTAGTTGATTATGAGTTAACTCAACTCATATTCTACTCATGTGTTAGTCTAGTCGAGTCTATAATTAAGTCGATTCAGAAAAGAAAAATTTATATGTTATTGACTGAATCTATTACATGTCACTCGATTGATTCAAGTGAGTTATTGAGTTATTTGAGTCAAATGAAGGGAGAAGGTTAAATATGAGTCTTTAAGGCAGGTGATACTCTCCACCTTTGTAATTTAAGTCGATCTTTAGCCGATGATATTAGTCCCTCATCTATATAAGTTGATTACTAGTTGACCACATTTTACTGAGTTTGTAAAAGCCCTGCAGGAAACATTTCTTCTATTTTATTAGCAATAGAGTCTTGTTGAGTCCTTTGAAGTCATGCACATGCAATAGAGTCAATCATTCTACCTTAATGTAATAAAAATTACATAATCCATAAATTGCTAGAGACTTGAAATCATAAAGAAGTAGATCCATGATAGAGAGCAACAGTTCGAGTGAACAATACATTGGAGCACTTAACTTAAATATTGAGCACTAATTGATAATTTTGTAATAGTTGATTGAGAAGAGTATTTTCAAAGAACATTCATAACAAGCATTGATTATGAATTTTTGCAGCAGCTGAAGGAATTCAAGAAAGAGACATTTCATAATCTATACACACACACATAAGAGCCTAAACGACGAGATGATGACACAAAAAATACTTAAATTGATGGATCCCCTTGGTAGAAGAGTTGTAGAACAATTCCTCGGGTCGTGAAAAAGAAAGTATAGGAATGGTAGGATTGATTAATGCTACATGACCTCATCAAATCCATAAAAAGATCTCCTAGGAGAAGTAGTTCGATAAATAATCCCTAGACAACACCTCGATGACTCCTAGGAGGAATAAAAACTTGCAAGTGAGTATAGCAGTCGGTGGCACCCAGTAAGAAATTGTCAGAGTCGATTATTTGGAGATCGAGGAGTCAGGATATGTGATATGAAGTCACTTAGAGCCATTGTAATCCTGTCACAGTAGACCTTGTATATTTGTATCTCCCTATACACCTAGTGGATGTTGTGGTTGATTTACCTATGCAGACTGGTATACATGGTTGATGTATAGTAAAGAGACTTCTGCAAGAGTAGAGACCTAGGACATTTTTGCACACTTTCTCGGGACACGAAAGGATTTGAGTGTGGGGAGATGTTGAGGGGGCCTCTTAGGCCTCATAAATGTCATCATACCCATGAATTTAATATAACCTAAAGTGGATAGATATATCTATATAATGGATAAATGAGCCTAAATGGGTGATTATTTGGAGTGGCTGTAACCTCTCCAACCATCCATATCATTGTATAAATACCTATCAAATCATGAATACATATGGTATAACATTCTCCCCAATATATCTGTCTTGATGGTATCATGTGTGCATGTCACGCTGTAATCTCTTTCCTGAATGTTGGTTGGAAGGATAGACCTCCAACACATTTCATCATTTTCTCCTCAAGAACATCCTTTACCCACAAATCAATATTTTTAGGATGTTTGAAAATTTATTATATCCATTGAAAAGTTGAATTTGTTAGATTAGAGCAGATGAACATGCCAATATCTTCTATTTAAAGTTTAGGCTAATACATCACACATAAAATAAAAATAAAAACCATCATTCAAGTTGTTTCTAAGTACGTAGTGTTGTGATCCATGTGTAATTCCCCCAGACTCCCAGGCTGGGCCACATCACACAATCTCAACTTCAGCCTCTAGGATATTCTTTGTAGCATCCCAAACTCAATGTTGGACCATGCTACCTCAAATTCCAAGTGTGCGGATAATTGTGCACAACCTTAAGGTACTATGCCCAGACTCACATTGAGTTGTGCTCTATAAGTACACTTCTTTAAATACAATTATAGTCATGGAATAAATGTCACAAATCCTCTGCACACTTTAGACCTTCAACACACACACACACAAAGTTTTGTGTGCAATTCTCTGAGCACAAAGTACTACTATGCATACAATCAATCCAATGCTGCACTTCACACTCGATGATTCATACCATGCCTTGGTATCATCTAATCATACCACATAGTTTAATGTACATGAACTCTTAATAACTATC